>JAXLNO010001870.1:188232-226882 GCA_038087875.1 Malacoraja senta | reverse complement strand
ACTCTGGATAATACATGTACACTGTATAATACATGTACACTGTATAATACATGTACACTGTATAATACATGTACTCTGGATAATACATGTACACTGTATAATACATGTACTCTGGATAATACATGTACACTGTATAATACATGTACGCTGGATAATACATGTACACTGTACAATACATGTACTCTGGATAATACATGTACACTGTATAATACATGTACTCTGGATAATACATGTACACTGTATAATACATATACACTGTATAATACATGTACGCTGTATAATACATGTACACTGTATAATACATGTACACTGTATAATACATGTACGCTGTATAATACATGTTCTCTGTATAATACATGTACTCTGGATAATACATGTACACTGTATAATACATGTACACTGTATAATACATGTACTCTGGATAATACATGTACACTGTATAATACATGTACTCTGGATAATACATGTACGCTGTATAATACATGTACACTGTATAATACATGTACTCTGGATAATACATGTACACTGTATAATACATGTACACTGTTTAATACATGTTCTCTGCATAATACATGTACGCTGTAAACTGTAAACTTGCTTTGCAGCCTAAAGATAGACGAGGGTGGACGTTGAACAGTGCCGGCTACCTCTTAGGCCCGCGTGAGTAATGGTGACCACACAGCCCGTCCCAAACACCCCCCCCCCCATATGCGGCTAGCTCAGGACTCCTCTATCTCGTTGGTAGGATGGATGTTGATGATGAACTTGGGGGATTTGAACTGGGCAATACCAATCAATACTTGATTAGTACGGGGGTCAGGGGTTATGGGGAGAAGGCAGGGGAATGGGGTTAGGAGGGAGAGATAGATCAGCCATGATTGAAGGGCGGAGTAGACTTGATGGACCGAATGGCCTAATTCTGCTCCCATCACTTGTGATCTTATGACCCCACCACCCAGCCTGCAGTGGGGAATGGACAACACCATTCCAGATCCGGAACAAACTCTGGTGCAGAGGGAAGACTTGCATTCTGTAGCTTGTTAATGTGATCCTGCAACATCCCAAAGCATTTCACGACCAGATGCCTTCATTTTGAAGTGTTGTCACGGGTGCCGGGAATGGAGAGATATGGAACCTGTGCAAGCAGATAATTGACTTTGACATCATGTTCAGTACAGTATAATAGGCCGAAGGGCCTGTTGTGCACTGTACTGTTCCATGTTCTAAGTGTAACTTGCTCTGTGGTCTTGATGATCAGGAGGGGCATGTTATCAACGTTGTGAAGAGGGCGGGCACACTGTCACAATTGGCAGAGCCGCTGCCTCACTGCTCCAGAGAACCAGGTTCAATCTGAGCATGGATGCTAACCCTCCATTCCCAATATCCATGTGCCTATCTAAAACCCTCTTCAACGCCACCATCCCTGGAAGCTCGTTCCAGCCACCCACCACTCTCTGTGTTAACATCTCCTTTCCCACTTTCACCTTAAAACTCTACACTCTAGTCTTTGACATTTCCATCCTGGATAAAAAGGTTCTAACTCTCTACCCTATCAATGCCTCCTAATTTCACATACCTCTATCAGATCTCCCTTCAACCTCCAACGCTGCAGAGAAAACAATCCATGTATGTCCAACCTCTCCTTATACCTGAAGTCTGAATTTTGGACAAATGTCACTTATCCGTGTTCTCCAGAGATGCTGCTTGACCCGCTGAGTTACTCCAACACTTTGTATCTATCTTTGGTATAAACCAGCATCTGCAGTTACTTTTTATTACATCTCCTGAGAGCGTATGCCCTCTATTCCAGGCAGCATTCTGGTGAACCTAGTTCTGCATGTTAATTGATTGATTGATTCTTTATTACCACATGTGTTATTATTATCGTGAAATTCTATGTTTTGCACACCATACACCAAGTATGTAAAGACATACAATATTTGCCCAGTTTAAATCACCCCCAAGTCCATCAACCCATCCTACCAACAAGTAGAGAGCAGTCCTGAGCTACTATCTACCTCATTGGAGTCAGAGTTTGGAGAAACAGCCCAGAAACAGGTCCTTTGGCCCACCTTGTCTGCATCGGCCAGCGATCCCCACACATTAACACTATCCCACACCGGGGACAATTGTTTACATTTATACCAAGTCAATTAACCTACACACCTTTGAACTATCTTTGATCGCCTTACTGGAGTTTTTCTTGCACTAAATGTTATTCACGGTATTCCCTTTACCATATACAGTATCTGTACACTGTGGATGACTCGATTGTAATTATGTATTGTCTTTAAAAAATATATATTTGTATTTATTAGAAACAAATGCACAAGAGTAGAACAAACGGCATATAAAATTATACAGTTATTGTACAGCTTCAATTTTGACTTTTTAGCTTTGAATTAGAAGAAAAGAAAGGAGAAAGAACAAGAAAGAGAAAAAAGTGAGATGTGCAAAGATAGGACCCCTAAACTACCAAAGTAGTGTAGCCTAAGAGTGGGTAAAAGAAAGAAAGAAGCGAGGAATAGAAAAAAAAAAAGAACAAAAAGAAAAAGAGAGAGAAAAGTGGTGATATACCTGCCTCTCATCCCTCCCCACCCACCTCACCCAACCCATAGTTAGATTTAAATCCCAAGTTGTGTTGCACCATACTATCGGTGAAGGGTGTCCATGTCTTGGAAAAATGATCTGTTTTTTCTGCTAAGACAAGTCTAATATTTTCAAGATGTAGTGTATCGGCCATGTTTGTAATCCACATATTAAGGGGAGGGACTGATGTATGTTTCCAAAATTTAAGTATTAGTTTTTTCGCCGTTATCAGGCCATAATTAAGGAAACGTCTTTGAAATACTGATAGCTCAGAACAGGCTTCTGAAGTACCTAGAGTGATCAGTTCCGTGTCGGGATCCAATTTTTAGTGTTTTAGAAATAATTTCAAAAATTCCTCTCCAGAAATTATGTAACTTTATACAAGAGGCAAAGGAATGGGTTATAGTTGCTTCCTGAAGGAGACATTTATCACGTAATTATGTATTGTCTTTCCGCTGACTGGTTAGCACACATGAAAAGCTTTTCACTGTACCTCGGTACATGTGACAATAAACTAAACTTAACTAAACTAAGCGAGTGTAGGTGAGTTATAGAATCTAGGGGCATTTAATGGCAGAGTGGTAAGCTGGCAAACTAGTCTGTTTCTTGCCCAGAGGTGGTACAACTTAAGTGAGGAGTTTCAAATGGAGCTGTAGGGCATAAATAGAGCCGGGTTAGAGGATCACACGATGTGTTGTAGCCGCGTGATGTGGGAGCTAGTGGACCATGTGGTTCCTGGTGGCCACATCTGCACCAAGTGTTGGTTGCTCGAGGAACTCAGGCTCAAAGTTGACGACCTGGAGTCTGAGCTTCAAACACTGCGGCACATCAGGGCCGGGGAGAATTTCCTGGATGTGTTTCTGGATGCAGTTACACCCGTTAGAGTAACTATTTCCAACGTGGTCCGTGGTCAGGAGGAGGACGGGGTGACTGTGAGTGAGGCAGGTTGGGGACACAAGAGACAGTGTTGGAGCAACCTCAGCCCTTGAGCTTGTCTAACAGGTCTGAGAGTCTTTCTCCCTGTGTGGATGAGAGTGGGGGCAGTTGGAAGGATGAGCAACCAGGGCACTATGGATCAGAGGAACCATTCAAGAGGGGAGAGAGAAAAGACACATAGTCATATTGGGGATAGTATAGTGAGGGGAATGGACACAATTCTTTGTCACGAGGATCGAGAGTCCCAAAGGATGTGTTGCCTCCTTGGTGCCTGGGTTCAGGAGATCGCATTGTAGGAACGATCTGCAGATGCTGGTTTAAACCGAATATAGACACAAAATGTTGGAGTAACTCAGCAGGACAGGCAGCATCTCTGGAGGGAAGGAATAGGTGATGTTTCGGGTCGAGACCTTTCTTCAGTCTGAAGAAGGGTCTCGACTCGAAACGTAACCCATTCCTTCTCTCCAGAGATGCTGCCTGTCCCGCTGAGTTACTCCAGCATTTTGTGTCTATCTTCAGGACATCTCGTCTGGCCTGCAGAGGAACTTGGAGTGGGAGGGAAAGATCCGGTCATCGTGGTCCATGTGGGGACCAATGATGTAGGTAGAACAAAAGGTTCTGCTGAGATAATTTGAGCACCTAGGGACTAAATTAAAAAGCAGAACCAAAAAGGTGATAATCTCTCGATTGCTATCTGAAGCACGAGCAAACTTGCACAAGATCGATGTGATTAGAAAGTTAAATGTATAGCTCAAAGATTGGTGTGGGAGAAGTGGGTTTGAATTTGTGGGACATTGGCATCAGTGTTGGGGAGGGAGGGAGCTGTTCTGACAGGACGGACTCCACCTGAACCCTGCTGGGACTCGGGTCCTGGTGAATCTCATAACTAGGGCTGTAGATAGGGCTTTAAACTAAATAGTGAGTAGGTGGGTGGGTGCGACAGATTGGATAAGTATGGATAAAGGTAAAGAGAAGGAGAGAGCAGGAGAGGTCACCAAAGTCTCCAGAATAAGATGGTACAGGAAGTTTAGAAAGGGATAAGACTCTACCATTAGGCAACATGGGGACCAGTTTGAGAAGAGGGGTAATGAATACAGAACTGAAGGTGTTATATCTAAATGCAGGCAGTCTATGAAACAAGGTGGGTGAGCTTATAGCGCAGTTACAAATTGGCAGGTATGGCGTTGTCGGCATCACAGAGTCGTGGGTGAAAGAGGATCAGAGCTGGGAGCTGATCATCCACAGATACACATCCTATTGATGGTGGGCATAGGGGATGGGGTGCCTCTGTTGGTGAGGAATGAAATCCAATCCTCAGCAAGGAATGTCATAGGATGAGAAGATGAGGAATCCTTGTGGGTAGAGTTAAGAAACTGCAAGGGTTAAAAGACCCTAATGGTAGTTAAGTACAGGTCTCCAAATAGTAGTCAGGATGTAGGGTACAAATTACATCAGGAAATGGAAAAGCTGTGTAAGAAAGGCAATGTTACAGTGGTCTTGGGGTATTTCAATATGTACCTTGACTGGGAAAATCAGGTTGGTAGTGAATCTCAATAGAAGGAATTTATCCACTGCCCACGAGATGGCTTCTTAGAGCCCACGAGGGCAAAGGGAATTCTGGATTTGGTGTTGTGTAATGAACCTGATTGGATTAGGGAGCTGAAGGTAAAGGAACCAATAGGAGGCAGTGATCATAATATGATACAATTCAACCTGCATTTTGAGGGGAAGAAGTTGAAATCGGATGTGTCAGTATTACTGTTGAGTCAAGGCAACTATAGAAGCATGAGGGAGGAGCTGGCTAAAGATGATTGGAAAGCAGCAATGGCAGGAGTTTCTGGGATTAATTTAGAAGAGGTAGGATAATTTCATCCTAAAGGGTAAGAAACATATTAAAGGGAGAGTGTGGCGACCTTGGCTGACAAAGGATGTCAAAGAGCATAAAAGCAAAAGAGAAGGTGAATAATATGGCAAAGATTAGGGGGAAACAATAGGATTGGAAAGCTTTAAAAAAAAAAACAGAAGACAACTGAAAGGGAAGAAAAGATAAAAAATGAATGTAAGCTAGCCAATAATATAAAAGAGGATACCAAAAGTTGTGTTCAGATATACGAAGAGTCAAAGGGAGACAAGAATGAACATTGAACCACTGGGGAATGATTCTGAAGTAGTAATGGAGAACAAAGAAATGGTTAATGAACTGAATATGGTTTTTTTGTCAGTCTTCACAGTGGAAGACCAGCAACATGTCAGAGGAGGTAATTGAGGCAGGTACTATTGGATTGTATAAGGAACATTTGGACAGGTACATGGATAGGGCAGGTTAGGAGGGATATGGACCAACCGTAGGCAGGTGGGACTAGTGTAGCTGGGACATGTTGGTGGGTGTGGGCAAGTTGGGCCCAAGGGCCTGTTTCCACAATGTATCACACTATGACTCCATGACTCTGTTCAATGGAGTTAGGGGGTGGAAGTTAGTGGAGTTGCTATTACTAAGGAGAAGGCGCTTTGGGAAGCTGAAAGGTTTGAAGGTGGATAAGTTACCTGGACCGGATGGACTACACCCCAGGATTCTGAAAGAGGTAGCTGTAGAGATTGTGGAGACATTAGTAGTGATCTTTCAGAATCACAAGATCAGGAATGGCTCCAGAGGAACCGGAAAAACACAAATGTAACTTCACTGTTTAAGAAGGGAGCAAAGCAAAATAAATTGTTAGCCAGTTAGTCTGACTTCTGTGGTTGGTAAGATTAGAGTCCATTATTAAGGTTGAGGATTAAGGATACTTAGAAACACATGATAAAATAGGTTGAAGTCAGCATGGCTTTGTGATAGGGAGTAATTCTCTGACAAATCTGTTGGAATTTGTTGAGGAACTAACAAATCGGATAGACAAAGGAGAGTCAGTGGATGTTCGTTTAGTTTAGTTTAGTTCAGATACAGCGCGGAAACAGGCCCTTCGGCCCACCAAGTCCCACCAACCAGCGAACCCTGCACATTAACACTAGCCTACACACACTGGTGACAATTTACATTTATTCCAAGCCAATTAACCTACAAATCTGTACGTCTTTGGAGTGTGGGAGGAAACCAAAGATCTTGGAGAAATCGAGTTGTTGTAACAAAGAACTGCAGATGGTGGTTAATACACACAAGGACACAAAGTGCTGACACCCAGTGGGTCAGGCAGCAGGTCTGGAGAGGATTGAGGGTTGAGGGTTGAGGCCCTTCTTAAGAGTGATCTAAAAAGTCTGAAGAAGTATCTTGAACTGAAACATCACCCATCCATGTTCTCCAGAGGTGCTGCTTGACCCGTTGAGTTACTCCAGCACTTTGTGTCGATCAGTGGATGTTCAGACAGCCTTCGACAAGGTGCCACACATAAGGCTGCTAAACCAGGTGTCTTGGTGTGGGCACGGGTAGAAGGGGGTTAATTGAGGGGGAGGGGGAGGGGGCACAAACCACGATTGCATTCTCAGGAAATTTACAGGTTAGGAATAAGTTTGATGGAAGTTCCCAAGACCAGGGTAACCAGTGAGCTCGCACCTCACTATCCCTGTACATAGATACATAGAAAATAGGTGCAGGAGTAGGCCATTCGGCCCTTCGAGCCTGCACCGCCATTCAATATGATCATGGCTGATCATCCAACTCAGTATCCCGTACCTGCCTTCTCTCCATACCCCCTGATCCCTTTAGCCACAAGGGCCACATCTAACTCCCTATTAAATATAGCCAATGAACTGGCCTCAACTACCCTCTGTGGCAGAGAGTTCCAGAGATTCACCACTCTCTGTGTGAAGAAGTTTTTCCTCATCTCGGTCCTAAAGGATTTCCCCCTTATCCTTAAGCTGTGACCCCTTGTCCTGGACTTCCCCAACATCGGGAACAATCTTCCTGCATCTAGCCTGTCCAACCCCATAAGAATTTTGTACTTTTCTATAAGATCCCCTCTCAATCTCCTAAATTCTAGCGAGTATAAGCCAAGTCTATCCAGTCTTTCTTCATATGAAAGTCCTGACATCCCAGGAATCAGTCTGGTGAACCTTCTCTGCACTCCCTCTATGGCTATAATGTCCTTCCTCAGATTTGGAGACCAAAACTGTACGCAATACTCCAGGTGTGGTCTCACCAAGACCCTGTACAACTGCAGTAGAACCTCCCTGCTCCTATACTCAAATCCTCTTGCTATGAAGGCCAACATACCATTCGCTTTCTTCACTGCCTGCTGCACCTGCATGCCTACTTTCAATGACTGGTGTACCATGACACCCAGGTCTCGCTGCATCTCCCCATTTCCTAATCGGCCACCATTTAGATAATAGTCTGCCTTCCCGTTTTTGCCACCAAAGTGGATAACCTCACATTTATCCACATTATACTGCATCTGCCAAACATTTTCCCACTCACCCAGCCTATCCAAGTCACCTTGCAGTCTCCTAGCATCCTCCTCACAGCTAACACTGCCCCCCAGCTTAGTGTCATCCGCAAACTTGGAGATGTTGCTTTCAATTCCCTCGTCCAGATCATTAATATAAATTGTAAATAGCTGGGGTACCAGCACTGAGCCTTGCGGTACCCCACTAGTCACTGCCTGCCATTGTGAAAAGGACCCGTTTACTCCTACTCTTTGCTTCCTGTTTGCCAGCCAGTTCTCTATCCACATCAATACTGAACCCCCAATACCGTGTGATTTAAGTTTGTATCCTAATCTCTTATGTG
Source organism: Malacoraja senta (assembly GCA_038087875.1). Taxonomy (NCBI): domain Eukaryota; kingdom Metazoa; phylum Chordata; class Chondrichthyes; order Rajiformes; family Rajidae; genus Malacoraja; species Malacoraja senta. The sequence goes on along the minus strand of JAXLNO010001870.1, from coordinate 218,637 downwards.
GTACCTTGTCGAAAGCCTTCTGAAAGTCCAGATACAACACATCCACTGGTTCTCCCCTATCCACTCTACTCGTTACATCCTCGAAAAATTCTATAAGATTCGTCAGGGAGGGGCAGTACACATCCCGGTGCTCAGTCCTACCCCTCCTTCACCCTCATCACCACAACCCCTCCCCCCGCCACTACCTCACTCATCTGCACAGGTGATACGCATTTCTGTGCATTTCGAAATCTGAGGATGCCCCAAAGTGCTTGAGGTAGTTTGGAGTGCGGTCAATGAGGGGCCGTTCCTGTGTCATTGTGAAGGACACAGAACCTCAGTGGAGAGACACTGGGGCAGTGTGGAGATACACTGGGGCAGTGGTAGATACACTGGGGCAGTGTGGAGATACACTGGGGCAGTGTGGAGAGACACTGGGGCAGTGTGGAGAGACACTGGGGCAGTGGTAGATACACTGGGGCAGTGGTAGATACACTGGGGCAGTGTGGAGATACACTGGGGCAGTGTGGAGAGACACTGGGGCAGTGTGGAGATACACTGGGGCAGTGTGGAGATACACTGGGGCAGTGTGGAGATACACTGGGGCAGTGGTAGATACACTGGGGCAGTGGTAGATACACTGGGGCAGTGTGGAGAGATACACTGGGGCAGTGTGGAGAGATACACTGGGGCAGTGTGGAGAGATACACTGGTGCAGTGTGGAGAGACACTGGGGCAGTGGGGAGAGACACTGGGGCAGTGTGGAGGGACACTGGAACCGTCAGTGGGAGTGTCACTGGGGCAGTGCAGAGTGACTCTGGGGCAGTGGGAGCGACACTGGCTCTGTCGGGCCCAGTGTGGCTGCGGTGACCGGGTTCCCCGCTGATCCTGCTCTTCTCTCTCAGCAGACGTTGCCAATGGTCACCGGTCACTGATGGACAAGCCCAGCCTGGCGGGGAAACGAGACGCAGTGGAGGACGGAGTTGGCTGGGACGCTGCCAGCTCCAGTGAGGCTGAGACAATGCCTTTGTACTCCTGGCCGTTGGCGGCAGTGAGGGAGAGACATTAGGGCAGTGGGAGAGACACTGGGGCAGTGGGAGAGGCAGTGGGAGAGACACTGGGGCAGTGGGAGAGACACTGGGGCAGTGGGAGAGACACTGGGGAAGTGTGGGTCTCTGGGGCAGTGGGAGAGACACTGGGGCACTGGGAGAGACACTGGGGCAGTGTGGGTCACTGGGGCAGTGGGAGAGACACTGGGGCAGTGTGGGTCACTGGGGCAGTGGGAGAGACACTGGGTCAGTGTGGGTCACTGGGGCAGTGGGAGAGACACTGGGGCAGTGTGGGTCACTGGGGCAGTGGGAGAGACACTGGGGCAGTGGGAGAGACACTGGGGCAGTGGGAGAGACACTGGGGCAGTGTGGGTCACTGGGGCAGTGGGAGAGACACTGGGGCAGTGGGAGAGACACTGGGGCAGTGTAGAGGAACACTGGGGTAGTGCGGAGTGACGCTGGCCCTGTCAGGCCCGGTGTGGGCCCCAGTGACAGGGTTTCCATGCAGATGCCGCTGTGACCCAGACCCACACCTCTGGCAGTGAGCATGGAACCTGTCCTAGGGAGAGTTGTCTGCAGAGATGCTCCCGTAATCAGCCATGGAGAGGGGGGGGGGGGGAGCTTGGCAGTGCGTGTGGGCAGGACGGGGTGGGAACGGGTAGGTGGGTTAAAGGGGGTTGTGGGGGAGAGGGGGGTTGAGGGAGGGCAGGTTCAGATGGTGGTACAGTGGGTTTGGTGGGGGTTGAGGGGAGGGGGGTGATGGGGATGTGGTGGGTTTGGGGTCGGGGAGAGGGGTGGGACGGAGCTGGAGAGGGATCGGTGGGTGAGGGTTGGAGTTGTGGGTGGTTGGTTTGGAGTAGCTTGCTGTGGGGTGGGGGAGGTGAGAATGGGGGAAGTTGGTGAATGGAGGGGTAGATAGGTGCAAGGGAATGGGGGAGAGAAATGGGGGGCCGATGAGTTGCCGTTTGGATGAGTGTGGAGTGGGTATAAGGTGGGGGAACTGGAGGGGTGGATTTAGGGGTAGGGGAGGTGGAGGGGGGTGTATATTGGTGTGGGTGGAGGGGGAGTGATGTACGTTGGTGTGGGTGGAGGGGAGTGAGGAGTGGGGTTAGGGTGGGGAGGTGGAGGGGGTGTATATTGGTGTGGGTGGAGGGGGAGGGGGAGTGATGTACGTTGGTGTGGGTGGAGGGAGTGAGGAGTGGGGTTAGGGTGGAGGGGGGTGTATATTGGTGGGTGGAGGGGAGTGAGGAGTGGGGTTGTGGTAGGAGAGGTGGAGGGGGTGTATATTGGTGTGGGTGGAGGGGGCGTGGTGTACGTTGGTGTGGGTGTAGGGGGGGTGAGGAGTGGGGTTAGGGTGCGGGAGGTGCAGGAGGAGGGGTGTAGGTTGGTGTGGGTGGAGGGGAGGGGAAGTGGGGGGGTGTAGGTTGGTGTGGGTGGAGGGGAGGTGCAGGAGGAGGGGTGTAGGTTGGTGTGGGTGGAGGGGAGGGGAAGTGGGGGGTGTAGGTTGGTGTGGGTGGAGGGGAGGGGAAGTGGGGGGGTGTAGGTTGGTGTGGGTGGAGGGGAGGTGCAGGAGGAGGGGTGTGGGTGGAGGGGAGGTTGGTGTGGGTGGAGGGGAGGGGAAGTGGGGGGGTGTAGGTTGGTGTGGGTGGAGGGGAGGGGAAGTGGGGGGTGTAGGTTGGTGTGGGTGGAGGGGAGGGGAAGTGGGGGGTGTAGGTTGGTGTGGGTGGAGGGGAGGGGAAGTGGGGGGGTGTAGGTTGGTGTGGGTGGAGGGGAGGTGCAGGAGGAGGGGTGTGGGTGGAGGGGAGGTGCAGGGGGGTGGAGGTTGGTGTGGGTGGAGGGGAGGGGAAGTGGGGGGTGTAGGTTGGTGTGGGTGGAGGGGAGGTGCAGGAGGAGGGGTGTAGGTGGAGGGGAGGTGCAGGGGGGGGGGGTGGACGTTGGTGTGGGTGGAGGGGAGGGGAAGTGGGGGGGTGTAGGTTGGTGTGGAGGAGGGGAGGGGAAGTGGGGGGTGGAGGTTGGTGGGGGTTGGAGGTTGGTGTGGGTGGAGGGGAGGGGAAGTGGGGGTTGGAGGTTGGTGTGGGTGGAGGGGAGGTGCAGGGGGGGGGGTGGTGTAGGTTGGTGTGGGTGGAGGGAGGGGGGGTGAAGGGTGGGTTTAGGGTGGACGGGTGGATTAATGCTGCAATGCCCGGTTTTATTTACCGCCGGGAATGTTCTCTTGCAGGAGACGCCCTTCAGACGCTGACCGATTTCCTGGTCCTCTCTCGCCTGAGAGGTGAGTGCAGAGCGATCCCGGGGTGTGGGTGCAGGGCGAGGAGGAGGTGGGTCTGGGTGGGATCCAGTGAGCGGTGCTACGGGCGGGGCTGTCGGTCCAAGCCTGCATGTTGTGGGATGGGACGGTATCGGGCAGTATCTTTAGTATCACGTCTCTCACGGTTAACATGGACATGCCTCTTGTATCCGCTGCCAGGAGGCGAGGAGCCGTGAGCTGGCGGAGCAGACCTGGGACGCCTGAGCCCCGTTTACCGGCACCGACCGCCGCCCCGGACTGGAACCCCGCAGATTTTTTTTCTTCTCTCATTTCAATTCTGTTCATGTTTATTTTTCAAAATATATAAATGTACAGTGCTATGTATGCTGTTTCAAAACGGATCCATTGCTTCTCGTTTATGCTGCTCTTTATATTCCATTACTAGTCAGTACACGCTGACAGCCAGCCATGAGTTTACCCCTACGAAATAGTTGTGCAGATGTAATCCCCCCTCTTGGTTGGGTTTCTAAAGCTAACTTTGCTTTCTGATGGATGAGTGAGGCTGTAGCCACACACATCTATCTCATAGATACATAGATACATAGAAAACAGGTGCAGGAGTAGGCCATTCGGCCCTTCGAGCCTGCACCGCCATTCAATATGATCATGGCTGATCATCCAACTCAGTATCCCGTACCTGCCTTCTCTCCATACCCCCTGATCCCTTTATCCACAACGGCCACATCTAACTCCCTCTTAAATATAGCCAATGAACTGGCGTCAACTACCCTCTGTGGCAGAGAGTTCCAGAGATTCACCACTCTCTGTGTGAAAAAGTTTTTCCTCATCTCGGTCTTAAAGGATTTCCCCCTTATCCTTAAGCTGTGACCCCTTGTCCTGGACTTCCCCAACATCGGGAACAATCTTCCTGCATCTAGCCTGTCCAACCCCATAAGAATTTTGTACGTTTCTATAAGATCCCCTCTCAATCTCCTAAATTCTAGCGAGTATAAGCCAAGTCTATCCAGTCTTTCTTCATATGAAAGTCCTGACATCCCAGGAATCAGTCTGGTGAACCTTCTCTGTACTCCCTCTATGGCTATAATGTCCTTCCTCAGATCTCCGGGTTCTTCATAATCATGTACCGTATGGGATTTGCCAAGAGTGTGGTCCTCATCCTGCAATATGTATGTGACACTGAAGTCATCACATCCTTCTGCCTGCGCCACTTCCAACATACGTTTTTTTTGGAGGAAATGCACCTCATATTCCGCTTGGGCAGTTCTACATCCTGGTGGCCTGAACATTGAATTCTCCCAATTCTGCTAGCCCTTGCTGTCCCCTCCCCTTCATCAGCCATCTGGTTGTCTCCTCCCCTCCCCCAGCCCTCGGGCTCCTCCTCCGCCGTTTTCCTTTTTTCCCTTTCTTCTCCCCACCCCCTATCAGTCTGAAGAAGGGTTTCGGCCCGAAACGTTACCTATTTCCTTCGCTCCATAGATGCTGCTGCACCCGCTGAGTTTCCAGCATTTTTGTGTACATACGTTTCTTCATTCCCTCCTAATAAAGTCAAGCAAAGAAAAACGCAGCCTCCCCTGTCTCTGTGTCTCTGTCTGATTATCACGGATGAAGCCTCCGCACACACTCCTGGGACAGGGTGGGGAAGGGGGGGGGTGGTGATGGTGACCCGTGTGTACGGTAATACTCCCATCGTGGCGTCGGCCCCGTGTTCACCCCGCTCCTCCCTGACTCCAGCAGTCTTCCTGCACGGATAGTATTGTTCTGAAGCGAAATTTGCCAGTTACCTTTAATCTAACGTGTAGGAAGGAACTGCAGAAGCTGGCTTACACCGAAGAGATTCAAGAGAGTTTATTGTCATGTGTCCCTGATAGGACAATGAAATTCTTGCTTCAGCACAACAGAACATAGTAGGCATGACTACAGAACAGATTAGTGTGTCCATATACCATTATGTAAATATATACACACATGAATAAATAAACTAATAAAGTGCAAATAACAGATAATGGGTATCTGAAGAAGGGTTTCAGCCCGAAACGTTACCTATTTCCTTCGCTCCATAGATGCTGCTGCACCCGCTGAGTTTCTCCAGCATTTTTGTGTACCATGGGCTATTAATGTTCAGAGTTTTGTCCGAGCCAAGTTAAATAGCCTGATTTCTGTGGGGAAGTAGCTATTCCTGAAAGATAGACACAACGCGCTGGAGTTAGATGTTGTCAACCTGGAAAGGGTAGAAAGAAGATTTACGAGGATGTTGCCAGGAATATTCGCTGGAGCGCGGGAGGATGAGGGGTGATCTTGTAGAGGTGTGTAAAATCACGTGAGGAATAGATGGGTAGATGCACAGAGTCAGGGAATCGAGGACCCAGAGGACATAGGTTTAAAGTGAAGGGGAAAAAATTTAATAGGAATCAGGCCCACACGAAGCTTTTCAAAAAAGGGGGTGGCATGACAGGATTACAAAAATTTAAATGCCAAATAATGTGTGCACTGTGCACATCACGAATGCGAAGCGTGAAGTCCCTCGATGCCGGGATCCAGGGTCCTTAAGCAGGCCCTGGAAGCTCAGGGGTTTTAGATGCTCTCTGATGCATTTTGAGCATTTTTGGAGCATTTTTGCACCACATTTATGACCAATATTTCAGACATTAACAGGAATCTGAGGTCGTTTTTTCATACAAAGGGTGGTGGGTGTATGGAACGAGATGCCAGAGGAGGTAGTTAAGGCTGGGACTATCCTAATGTTTCAGAGACATTTGGACACGTACATGGATAGGACAGGTTTAGATGGATATGGGCCAAACGTGTGTGAGTGGGACATGTTGGTCGGTGTGGGCAAGTTGGGCCGAAGGGCCTGTTTCCACTCTGCATCATTCTATGACTAAAAAGTTAAGAAGAAAAATGCATGTAGATAAGTAGAGCAGATTTGAAAGAGGAGTGAAATGTAAAGGCAGAGAGGTTTATGGGTGGAAAGGAACATAGGAAAGGAGGGGGGAGGGGGGGCTTGGGCAGAGGGGTGAAGGGAAAATAGACACAATGTGATGGAGTAACTCAGTTTGTCAGGCAGCATCTGTGGAGAACATGGATAGGTGACGTTTCATTGAGTGCTGAAGTAACTCAGCTGGTCGAGCAGCATCTTTTGAGAATATGGATGGGTGACATTTCACAGAGTGCTGGAATAACTCAGCGGGTCAGGCATCATCTCTGGAGAAAAAGTATAGATTATACTAGACTAAGTGGGACCCATTGGGTCCCAGCATCACACGGGAGGGCTGCCCCCCCAATGCAATATTCCACCTCTCCAACGATTCCAATATTGGTAGCCAGTGGGGGGGGGGGGGGTGGGGCGGGGGCTTTCTGGAATGTTAGTATTGGTGTTGTGGGCTGAAGGGACTGATTTTCAGAGGGCTAGTATGGACATTGTGGGCCGAATGGATTCTTGGGCTGGCGACTCAGTCACTCAAGCCTGTTGTGCTACTAGCTCACTCACGGCTGGTGGGCTGGCAGTTGACTCATGGCTATTCCTTAAAATTCCATTTCAAGCAGGGTGCAAGGTCACCAAATTCAAGTGCAGTTTCTTACCACTTCAAGCAGGGTGCAAGGCCACCAAATTCTTTTTTTAAATATTTTTATTTTATTAGAAGTAAGTACAATCGTATGGCACCAAAGTGCCTAATATATATTTTCATAATACATTTTATGTACAGCTTCTTATTTTTTTATTATAATAAAGAAGAATAAGGAAAAGAAATTAGATAATAAAGTATAGAAAACGTGAGATATATAGCGTGTGAAGAAGAAGAAAAAAGAATGAAAGAAGAAAGTTAAAGAAAAGAAAATGGGGAAAAGAGAATAAAAAATAAAAAATAAATAAAAAGGAGATCATTATTTATACTCTTGACCATCCCGCGCCCAGTCCTGAGACAGTTAGCTTTTACAATTGTGTTGCACCATATGATTCCAAAAAGACGACAAATGGAGACCAACTCGTTATGAATTGGTCTGATTTATCTATTAGGAGGAATCGCATTTCCTCAAGATGTGCGGTATCCAACATGCTTGCAATCCATATTTTAAGGCCACCAAATTCAAGTGCAGTTTCATACCATTTCAAGCAGGGTGCAAGGCCACTAAAGACAGCGAGTTGTGACCTCTCCCTCCTCCATCTTGCAGAGACTGAGCCACGCCCACACTTCTGGGTTTTATAGTCCCTCCCCTGTCTCACCAGAAAGGGCGTGGCCTTCATGGCGTGATTGACAGTGGAGAGCATCTGAACATTTTTAAAACACTAATAACTCTTTTATTTTTCATCAATGGGAAAAATCCTCGGCACCCGATGAGCGGAGGGGTACTCTGAGTAAGATGGCCAAAAATCACAGCTGTATGTGGTAGCGTTTTTTCTAAAATCAATATAAAGCGCAAACAGGAAGTGGTCAAGATTAGACTTTTAATTATGTCGAAGGCAAGGCAACTTTAATTAGGCAAGGCAACTTTAATTAGGCAGGGCAACTTTAATCAGCCAAGGCAACTTTAATTAGGCAAGGCAACTTTATTAGGCAACACAGTTTTAGCATTTCCAAACCAAAGACAACACAGCTTTAGCATTTCCAAACCAGAGGCAACACAGCTTTAGCATTTCCAAACCAGAGGCAACACAGCTTTAGCATTTCCAAAACAAAGGCAACACAGCTTTAGCATTTCCAAACCAAAGGCAACACAGCTTTAGCATTTCCAAACTATATTTTCAAACCACATTAAGGGCACTGACAGATCAGTAAAACCACTCACAGTTTAGTTGACATGTGTTCAGTGTTATTCACAGCTCCGACTGAGATACGTGACCCTCTCGCTTCCCCCATCTTGCAGAGACGGACAGGCACTCAACACTTCCGGGTTTTATAGACCCTCCGGAAGGGGCGTGGCCTTCAGGAGAGAGAATCTCAACCTTTTTTAAACACTAATAACTCTTTTATTTTTCATCGATGGGAAAAATCCTCTTGTCCTGCGCAGCAGAGAGGGACTCTGAGTAAGATGCCCAAAAATTATAGCTGTAAGTGGCAGCGTTTTTTCTAAAATCCATATACAGAACAACTGGAAGTGGTCAAGATCAGACTTTTAGTAATATAGATTTCGGGTCAAGACCCTTCTTCAGTAATATTCATGATGTGACATGCATAGACATTCCTGAATGTTACCCAAACCATCGTGAGCTACTTTGTTACGGTGCTTGCCCTCTCCTATAACGTCTCTGCTGCCTTGGGTGATGCAGGACAGGACACAAGCTTTGGGACATGGTGTGAAGCTGTTGCAGTCTGTCCCAGCCTGGTAAAAACCTAGATGGAGTGGATGTGGAGAGGATGTTTCCACTAGTGGGAGAGTCTAGGACCAGTGGCCACAGCCTCAGAATTAAAAGACGTTCCTTTAGGAAGGAGATGAGCAGGAATTTCTTAAGTCAGAGGGTGGTGAACTGAGGAATTCATTGCCACAGACAGCTGTGGAGGTCAAGTCAATGGACATTTTTCAGGAGGAGATTGATAGATTCTTGATTGATACGGGTGTCAGAGGTAATGGGGAGCAGGCAGGAGAATGGGTTTGAGAGGGAAAGATAGATAGAGCCATAGAGTGATACAGTGTGGAAGCAGGCCCTTCGGCCCAGCATGTCCCATCTACATTAGTCCCACCTGCCCCAGTTTGATCCATATCCCTCCAAATCTGTCCTATCCATGTACCTGGCTAACTGTTTCTTAAACATTGCGATAGTCCTTGCCTCAGCTACCTCCTCTGGCAGCTCGTTCCATACACCTACCACCCTTTGTGTGGGAAATGTTACCCCTCAGATTCCTATTAAATCTTTTCCCCTTCATCTTAAGTCCTCTGCTCCTCGATTCACCTACTCTGGGCAAAAGACTCAACCATATCTATTCAAATCATGATTTTATACACCTCTATTAGATCATCCCCTCATCCTCCTGTGCCCCATGAAATAGAGTCCCAGCCTACTCAACCTCTCCCTATAGCTCTGGCCCTCTAATCCTGGCAACGTCCTCGTAAATCTTCACTGTACCCTTTCCAGTTTGATGACATCTTTCCCATAACATGGTGCCCAGAACTGAATACAATACTCTGAATGTGGCCTCACCAACTTCTTATGCAACTGCAACATGACCTCCCAACTTCTATACTCAGCCTGACCCGCTGAGTTACTCCAGCACTCTGTAAAACGTCACAGAACAGGGCAAGATTAGCAAGTTTGGTGATGATACAAAAGTGAGTGGTTTTGCAGATAGTGAAGATTGCAGCAGGATCTGGATCAATTAGCCAGGTGGGCAGAGGAATGGTTGATGGTTGCCTGGTTACTTGAAGGTCGAGTCGCAGGTACATCAGGTGGTCAAAAAGTTTTTTGGCACTTTGGCCTTCATCAGTCAGAGTATTGAGTAGAGAAGTTGGGAGGTCATGTTGCAGTTGTATAAGATGTTGGTGAGACCGCATTTAGAATATTGTGTTCAGTGAATATTGTGTAAGTTACAGAGAAAGGTTGAACAAGTTAGGTCTTTATTCTTTGGAGCGCAGAAGGTTAAGAGGGGACTTGATAGAGGTCTTTAAAATTATGAGCGGGTTAGACAGAGTGGACGTGGATAAGCTTTTCCCATTGAGAGTAGGGAAGATTCAAACAAAGGGACATGACTTGAGAATTAAGGGACAGAAGTTTAGGGGGAACATTAGGGGGAACTTCTTTACTCAGAGAGTGGTAGCTGTGTGGAATGAGCTTCCAGTGGAAGTGGTGGAGGCAGGTTCGATGTTATCCTTTAAAAATAGATTGGATGGGTATATGGACGGGAAAGGAATGGAGGGTTATGGTCTGAGTGCAGGTAGATGGGACTAGGGGGAAGTATTTATTTTTAATTTAAAAAAAAAATTTAAAAATGTTCGTCACGGACTTGAAGGGCCGAGATGGCCTGTTTCCGTGCTGTTATGGTTATATGGTTATATGGTTATATGAAAAGAGTCCAGAGCAGATTTATGAGGTTGTTGCCAGGACTAGAGGGTGTGAGCTATAGGGAGAGGTTGAGTAGGTTGGGACTCTAGTCCATGGAGAGCAGGAGGATGAGGGGAGATCTTATAGAGGTATACAAAATCATTGGAGGAATAGATCGGGTAGATGCACAGAGTCTTTTGCCCAGGGTAGGGGAATCGAGGATCAGAGAACATAGGTTTAAGGTGAAGGTGAAAAGATTTAATCGGAATCCGAGGGTAACTTTTTCACACAAAGGGTGGTGGGTGTATGGAACGAGCTGCCAGAGGAGGTAGTTGAGGTTGGGACTATCCCATCATTTAAGAAACAGTTAGGCAGGTACATGGATAGGACAGGTTTGGAGGGATATGGACCAAACGCAGGCAAGTGGAACTAGTGTAGCTGGTACATTGTTAGCCAGTATGGGCAAGTTGGGCCAAAGGGCCTGTTTCCAAACTGTGTCACTCTAGGACTCTATCCATGTTCTCCAGAGATGCTGCCTGACCCGCTGTGGCAGATTGTGCTTCCTCAGCTGCCGTAGGAAGTACATCCTCTGTTGTGCCTTTTTCACTGTGGAGTCGATGGTAGCCCCCCACTTAAGGTCATTGGAGATGATGGTTCCCAGGAACTTAAAAGACTCCACAGATGTGATTTAAGGATAAGGGGGAAGTCTGTTAGGACCGAGATGAGAAAATCATTTTTTACACAGAGAGTGGTGAATCTGTGGAATTCTCTGCCACAGAAGGTAGTTGAGGCCAGTTCATTGGCTATATTTAAGAGGGAGTTAGATGTGGCCCTTGTGGCTAAAGGGATCAGGGGGTATGGAGAGAAGGCAGGTAGAGGATACTGAGTTGGATGATCAGCCATGATCATATTGAATGGCGGTGCAGGCTCGAAGGGCCGAATGGCCTACTCCTGCACCTATTTTCTATGTTTCTATGTTTCTATGACTGTGGTGTTGTTGATGGTGAGTGGGGCGAGGGAAGGGAGAGCTCTCCTAAAGTCTACAATCAATTCCACTGTCTTAATATAATTGAGCTCCAGGTTGTTGCGATGGCACCAGGACGCCAGCTGTGACACTGTAGGCAGATTCCTCCCCATCCTGGATCAGTCCAATCAGGGTTGTGTCGTCTGCAAACTTGAGAAGCTTGACAGAGGTGCCTGTGGAGGTGCAGTCATTGGTGTAGAGAGAGTAGAGGCGAGGGGAGAGTACGCAGCCTTGCGGTGCTCCTATGCTGAGCGTTTGCGTGTCCGAGATGTGCTTTCCCAACCTCACATGCTGCCTCCTGTCTGTCAGGAAGTTGGTGTCCACTGACAGTGAGGGATCAGGCACAGTCAACTCGGAAAGTTTGGAGTGTAGTAGCTCTGGCACAATGGTGTTGAATGCAGAGCTAAAATCAACAAACAGTATCCTCACATAGGTCCCCTGGCAGTCTAGGTGCTGCAGGATGAAGTGCAGGCCCAGGTTGACTGCGTCATCCACAGATCTATTGGCTCAATATGCAAAATACAGAGGATCCAGCAGGGGGATTGTGATATTTTTCAGCTTGGCCAGCACAAGCCTTTCAAGGGTCTTCATGACTACAGAGGTCAGTGCGACAGACCTGTAGTCATTAAGACCAGTAATCCTTGCCTTTTGGGGTACAGGGACAATAGTGCAGACTTTGAAGCAGGCAGGGATAGTACATGTTTGCAGGGACTGGTTGAAAATGTCTGTGAGATTTCCGGCTTTTCTGTCTTCTGAAAAGCCTCTCCACCTCCTCTATTTTTATTGTTGATGAAGTGATGTTGTTCAGCAAGGAGGGTGTGGGTGATTGGGTGTGACGTGGTGATTGGAGAGGGGTGGGTGTAGAAGGGCCCAGTCTTTAGGTGTGGGAGTGGGTGTGAAGTGTTGGTTGGGGTGGGAAATGGTCCAGTCTTTAGGTGTGAAGTGGTGAATGGGGAGGTGTGGGTGCAGGGTCCATTCTTTGCAGATCATTGGTCAGCTGATGATTGTCCAAAGAGTGGGGGGCTTTCCTCTTATAGCTGGTGATTTCTTGCACGCACTTCCAAACTGAAGAAGAGTCACTCGCTGAGAACTTGCTCCTCAACTTCTCAGAGTACATTTCCTTGACAGCTCTGATTCCTCTTCTCAGCTCTTTATCGATTAGGCTATCTTTTAACCCTTTAATGATTAGGCTATCAACTTGACGCATATTTTCCCCCACCACCTCCCTTGATCTCGAAATGGAAATGTTACAACTGTATATAATGATCCCATTAAAATGTATATTTTATAAATTTCCAATATTCTATACTGTTTATTAAAATAAGTTAAGTGCTTTTGTTATAAGATGGAAGGGGTAGATCTGCAAATATGTCGTAATTTGAACATGGGAATTAAAATTATTATCGTGTGGCGGGGACTGGCAGGAGTCCAGCCCAAAACTAGTTGGACACAAGTGTGTGCTCTAGATGTGTTTATTCTTCTGTATACAGCTCCCTACTCCTCAGCTGACACGGGCGTTGCCCGGCCTTAAATAACAACTCGGATAACGACCCCGTGACTCGGGCCTCCCCCACCAAGACTAGAGCCGATGGTTCGTCGTGACCTTGGGTTGCTATCAGGTGTAGCCACAATCGACTTAATTCACACCTCTGTAACTTAGCTTAAAGGGGGGTATACCGTACGGTGCTGATTTTGGTACCAAAATGCATGCAATTCAATGACACAAAAAGGTCAGAAAATCTAGTCAGAAAATCCAGTCAAAAACTTTTAGTTTTTAACCATAAAGAATCACAATTAGCTCCGAATAAAACTGGTGATAATGTTTTCCCTCTCCTAACCTTTGGTTTTCACTGCACCAAGGAAATCTTCCAACTCCATCTTCTCCCTAGCTTCCTCAGCAGCAGCAGCAACATCATCAACGGACTGCTGCATTACTGCAGACAGATCCATGATCACCCTGAAAACATGCAGATTTTTGTAATATTTAAATTATATTAAAAAATATGATGCAAAAAGAAAGCCACAAACTATGGAATTCATATTTTTCAGCATTGTTAGCAAGGAAAAGAAAGCTGTTCCAATTGTTTGATATTATTTGATATTGTTTGATATTATTCATATGGAGGAGAAAATATAATAGCTCTAAAACCTACCTTAATTTTGCAATCTCACTAAGGATAATCCCCCTTTCCCTCTCCCCTCCACCTCTCTCTCCCTCCCCCCATCTCTCTCTCCCCTCCCCTCCCTATATAACCATATAACAATTACAGCACGGAAACAGGCCCTCGGCCCTTCTAGTCCATGCCGAACACTTATTCTCCCCTAGTCCCATCTACCTGCACGCAGACCATAACCCTCCATTCCTTTCCCGTCCATATACCTATCCAATTTATTTTTAAATTATAAAATCGAACCTGCCTCCACCACTTCCACTGGAAGCTCATTCCACACAGCTACCACTCTCTGAGTAAAGAAGTTTCCCCTCATGTTACCCCTAAACTTCTGTCCCATAATTCTCAAATCATGTCCTCTTCCCTCTCACATTCCCCCCTCTATCTCCTCTCTCCCTCCCACACAGCGTTGGAGGGCCGGCGGGTCTAATCAAATTCATTGTCACATACAGGAGGTACAGGTAGAATGACAATCTTGCTTCCAGCAGCGTCACAGGGTTATAGATGCAGAATAAGGGGTAGGTCATTTAGGACTGAGGAGGAAAAACATTTTCACCCAGAGAGTTGTGAATCTGTGGAATTTTCTGCCACAGAAGGCAGTGGAGGCCAATTCACTGGATGTTTTCAAGAGAGAGTTAATTTAGTTCTTATGGCTAAAGGAATCAAGGGATATGGGGAGGATAGTGAATCAAGGGATATGGGGAGAAAGCAGGAACGGGGTACTGATTTTGGATGATGAGCCAGCAAAGGCGGTGCTGGCACGAAGGGCCGAATGGCCTACTCATGCACCTGTTTCCTATGTTTCTATGACACACACTGAACGCATTTTATACACACATTAGGTTACACAAGACAGTGAAAAGAAGAAATACTGTACAAAAAACAGGACTAGTGTAAAACACAATTAGAAAACAAGTGGTGTAAGAAGGGACTGCAGATGCTGGTTTACACCGAAGATAGACACAAAAAGCTGGAGTAACTCAGCGGGACAGGCAGCATCTCGGGAAAGAAGGAAAGGATTGAAAGCAACATCTGCAGTTCTTTCCTACACGTAGTGTGAAGGGTCTCGACCTGTGACCTTGTCTGGTGCCGTTCCTGTACGCTGGGTCCGTGGATACTGGGATAGATACATAGATACATAGAAAATAGGTGCAGGAGTAGGCCATTCGGCCCTTCGAGCCTGCACCGCCATTCAATATGATCATGGCTGATCATCCAACTCAGTATCCCGTACCTGCCTTCTCTCCGTACCCCCTGATCCCTTTAGCCACAAGGGCCACATCTAACTCCCTCTTAAATATAGCCAATGAACTGGCCTCCACTACCCTCTGTGGCAGAGAGTTCCAGAGATTCACCACTCTCTGTGTGAAAAAGTTTTTCCTCATCTCGGTCTTAAAGGATTTCCCCCTTATCCTTAAGCTGTGACCCCTTGTCCTGGACTTCCCCAACATCGGGAACAATCTTCCTGCATCTAGCCTGTCCAACCCCATAAGAATTTTGTACGTTTCTATAAGATCCCCCCTCAATCTTCTAAATTCTAGATCCTGAGTGGAGTTCTGGGTGGAGTTATTCCAAGTCCCGGCTGGCATCAGCACCACTGACCAGAGCTGCCCGGATGCAGGAGGTTGATCTCCGTGGTACTGATGACCAATGCAGGGATAGTTTTATTGGAGATACAGCACAGAAACAGGCCCTTCGGCCCACCGAGTCCACGCCGACCAGCGACCACCCGTTGGCACTCCGAGTTACCCTACTTTCTCATACACTTCCTGTGGCTGTACAGTAATCATGTATTGTCTTTCCGCTGACTGGTTAGCACGCAACAAAAGCTTTTCACTGTACCTCGGTACACGTGGCAATAAACTGAACTGAAACTACAGGCAATTTAAAGAAATCAAGTATGCAAACGCACACATTCTCCCGCGGTCACAGGGAGAACGTGCAAACCACACAGACAGCAATGCAGGTCAGGTGTACAGAGGTACAGTGAAAAGCTTTTGTTGCGTGTACAGAGGTACAGTGAAAAGCTTTTGTTCCGTGCTATCCAGTCAGCGGAAAGACAATACATGATTACAATCGAGCCATTCACAGTGTATAGATGCATGTTAGCTTTCATAGCAAAAGGATTTGAGTATAGGAGCAGGGAGGTTCTACTGCAGTTGTACAGGGTCTTGGTGAGACCACACCTGGAGTATTGCGTACAGTTTTGGTCTCCAAATCTGAGGAAGGACATTATTGCCATAGAGGGAGTGCAGAGAAGGTTCACCAGACTGATTCCTGGGATGTCAGGACTGTCTTATGAAGAAAGACTGGATAGACTTGGTTTATACTCTCTAGAATTTAGGAGATTGAGACGGGATCTAATAGAAACGTACAAAATTCTTAAGGGGTTGGACAGGCTAGATGCAGGAAGATTGCTCCCGATGTTGGGGAAGTCCAGGACAAGGGGTCACAGCTTAAGGATAAGGGGGAAATCCTTTAAAACTGAGATGAGAAGAACTTTTTTCACACAGAGAGTGGTGAATCTCTGGAACTCTCTGCCACAGAGGGTAGTTGAGGCCAGTTCATTGGCTATATTTAAGAGGGAGTTAGATGTGGCCCTTGTGGCTAAAGGGATCAGAGGGTATGGAGAGAAGGCAGGTACGGGATACTGAGTTGGATGATCAGCCATGATCATATTGAATGGCGGTGCAGGCTCGAAGGGCCGAATGGCCTACTCCTGCACCTATTTTCTATGTTTCTATGTTTCTATGATAAGGGAATAACTTTAGTGCAAGGTTGGAAGGATATTGTGAAGAGAACTTTCTCAGCAGTGGATCACCGTGGGAAACAACGTTTCAAGGGTGATGTACAACTCAAGGCCACCCTGTCCCTCTAGTCCACGCCTGTCCTGCCCGCAGCCCCGCTCCCTCTGTCTCTGTCTCAAGCTCCCAAGTTGGAAAGGGGGAGTGCCGAAAAGATTCATCAGGATGTGACTGGGACTGGGGACCATTTATAAGGAGAGACTGGATAGGCTGACACTGTTTAGCCAGGAGGTTGAGGGGTGACCTCAGTAAGTCATTTATAAAACCATGAGGAGCATAGATAAGGTCGGATGCGCACTGCCTTTTCATCTGTAGGAGAGGCTAAACCCAGAGGACAAAAGTTGATGGTGAGAGGGAAAAGATTTAAAGAGGAACCTGAGGTTCCACCCTGAGGATGCTGGGTGTATGGAACAAGACGGCGGAGGGGGTGGAAGAGGCGGATACAATAACAACGTTGACAATACACGGGCAGGTGCATGGATAGGAAAGGTTGAGAGCAGTGGTTCCCAAACTACATCGGACCACCGCCCCCTCGACTCCATAACCTCATCTCCTACACCACCCTACCCCATAATAAGCATTTTTCAGAATAGCAGTTTGCAGGACCCACTAAAATCAGAGGTGGGGACTCATGTTCAGTAGATACATAGATACATAGAAAATAGGTGCAGGAGTAGGCCATTCGGCCCTTCGAGCCTGCACCGCCATTCAATATGATCATGGCTGATCATCCAACTCAGTATCCCGTACCTGCCTTCTCTCCATACCCCCTGATCCCTTTAGCCACAAGGGCCACATCTAACTCCCTCTTAAATATAGCCAATGAACTGGCCTCAACTACCCTCTGTGGCAGAGAGTTCCAGAGATTCACCACTCTCTGTGTGAAAACGTTTTTCCTCATCTCGGTCTTAATGAAATAACACACTGGTTTAGCAACAATTACAAGTGTGAGTGTGTTAACAATGTCGCCTGGACTGTCACCGCAATAATAATTGTGCACCAATCCTTATATAAATGCAAGGAGCAACTTTGCAAAGTTTCAACAAAGTGGAACTGGGTGGCTTAGTGGTGCAGCGGTAGAGTTGCTGCCTCACAGCGCCAGAGACCCGAGTTCGATCCTGACTACGGGTGCTGTCTGTGTGGAGTTTGGACGTTCTCCCCGTGACCTGCTTGGGTTTTCTCCGGGTGCTAGTGTACAGGGATCGCTAGTCAGTGCAGACTCGGTGGGCCGTCAGAGCCCAGACTCGGTGGGCCGTTAGAGCCACATTCAGAAACGGTGGGCACCGTTTCGGCGCTGTATCACTAAACCAAACCTTCTGAATCCTTCTGAATGTTGTAGTCGGCGGGGCAGTACTCTGCATATCGCCAACTTGGACAATTTAACATTTTATCGTCAAGCCAATTAACCTACAAACCTGTACGTCTTTGGAGTGTGGGAGGAAACCGAAGTTCTCGGAGAAAACCCCATGCAGGTCACGGGGAGAGCGTACAAACTCCGTACAGACTGCACCCGTAGTCGGGATCGAACCCGGGTCTCTGGCGCTGCATTTTGCTGTAAGGCAGCAACTCTACCGCTGTGCCACCGTGACTAAACTAAACTAAACTATAACTACAATTTAGGGAAACGGTTCGCGGTTTTAGAGAGAAGGGCGGTGGAGCTGACGGCAGAACAACTGCCCAGTCGTAAGGCAAGTGCGGACAGACAGACAGACACCACTACTGCCCAATGCCCCTTCCAGCGCCGCTCCCCTGCCACCCCATTAGCCCCCTGTGGTAATGCCACAAGCTCCAGGTGGCGGTATTGCCCGCTTTGGGAACCGCTGGTTTAGAGAAATAAACCACAGGACATAACACGTAGAAAAGTCCAGGGTCAGGCCCCTTCCACCCACAGCGTCTGTGCCCAAACATAATGCCGACAGAATAGTAGTTCAGGCGAGATTTGGTGAACGGGGCAGCGCGGCCGGGACAGGAAGGAGGGGAGAGCGGTTCCCGGTCCTGGTCTAGCGGGCTCCGGGGTCTCTGGGAAGGGGGCGGTCAAAGGGATTCTGGGGAGAGGAGGCGTTTAGGTACCGGTCACGGACACCGCCCACCAGCGGGCGGACGGACCGGAGCCGTCGCCTCACCAGAGATCCAGGCTCAGCACCAGGTCCGCAGCCTCCACGATGCAGACTCCTACATCACTCGGCCAGACTCTGCTGGGGGGCTACTGCTCCCCCCCTCCCTCCAACAGGGAACCTCAGTAGTGGTGGGTCTTCCCCATCCGCCTCTTTGAACCAGGTTACCCCGACCACATGCCACCCATACATTAGTCCTCATGTCCCCCTCCTCTCTGAACACCCACCCCCATCCCTCCCACCAGAGCTTGCCTTGGCCTTTGTCCACTCCCCCAGCCCCCACCCTTGTCATGTCTTCACCATCCTTCCTGACCCCCCCCTTTCTGATGTGGAAGGGTCTATCTCAGAGGCCTCACCTTCGTCCCCTTCCACCCCCAGCATGGAAACCGGCCCTTCGGCCCACCGACCAGCGTATACCGGCACTATCCTACACACTAGGGACAATTTACATTTTTCACCGAAGCCAATTAACCTACTTACCTGTACATCGTTGGAGTGTGGAGGAAACTGGAGCACCCGGAGAAAACCCATGCGGTCACGGTGAGAACGTACAAACTCCGTACTGACAGCACCCATGGTCAGGATCAACCTGGGTCTCTAACGCTGTAAGCAACAACTCCATCGTTACACCACCGTGCCGCCCCAAATAGACCGTATGCCTGCATTATCACTCTATCTATTTGTGTTTCATGGAGCTGTGGAGGGGAAACCCACAAGCGGCCCTCTCTTCATCAATGCTGTTTAGGGTCTTGCCATCAGTGCTGACCCTTTCCTGCCCTTATATTCGTTCTCCCAAAGTGCAACACCTCACACTTCCTCGAATTAACTCCATTGGCCAATTCTCCGCCCATTTCTAATCTGACCTATACCCCGTTGTATACTTTGACAGCCTTCTTCAGTGTCTGTAAATCTACCAGGTTTGGTAGCAATTCTTCCAAGTGGTTCACTTGCACCTCCTCTAACCTCATCTATTCCATCCGGTGTCCCTGAAACATAGACAAAGCGGCCTTTTGTTGAACATGTGGTTGGTCCACCAGGACGACGTGATCTCCCGGTTACTAACCATTTTAATTCCTCTTCCCATTCCCCACGCTTACCTCTCTGTCCTGGGCCTCCTCCATTGCCAGAGTGATGCCACACGCAAACTGGAGGAACAGCCCCTCATATTCTACTTGGGTAGCGTACAACTCAACAGTATGAACATTGAATTCTCCAGTTTTAGGTCAGCTCAAACACCCCCCACCCCCTCTTTTCTCCACTGATCCCCCCTTTCTCTTCACGTTTTCTATCTGGACTGACAATTTGCATTTCTTCACGCCTTCTGCATTAATCTTTGACCTTTGTTTCAATCATCTGCTTACCAACATCCCCCTCCCCTCCCCCCGGTGTCCACCTATTACCTGCCATGTTTTATCCTGCCTCTCCTCTATCCCAGATTTCATCCCCCATCCCACCCTGCAATCAGTGTGAAGAAGGGTTCCAACCCGAAATGTGAACTATCCATGTTCTCCGGAGATGCTGATACTCCAGCACTTTGTGCCAATAGACATTAGACAATAGACAATAGGTGCAGGAGTAGGCCATTCGGCCCTTCGAGCCAGCACCGCTATTCAATGTGATCATGGCTGGTCATCCCCAACCAATACCCCGTTCCTGCTCCCCCCCTATCCACTGACTCCACTATCTTTAAGAGCCCTATCTAGCTCTCTATTGAAAGTATCCAGTGAACCGGCCTCCACTGAGGCAGAGAATTCCACAGACTCACAACTCTCTGTATGAAAAAGTGTTTCCTCATCTCCGTTTTAATGGCTCTCCCCTTATTCTTAAACTGTGGCCCCTGGTTCTGGACTCCCCCAAAATCGGGAACATGTTTCCTGCCTCTAGCGTGTCCAATCCCTTAATTACACCTTTTGTGTAAACCAGCATCTGCATTTCCTTGTTTCTACCAAGTTTGATATCATTTGCAAACCTACTAACCAACCCATTTACATTTCTAGCCAAATCATTTCTATATAAAACAAATCCTTGCACAGATGCTTTGACTGTTCGTCTCCACGAGGATGTTGTCTATCAGAGCTACTCCCACTGCCTGCGTTTGTCCCATATCTCTCTAAACTTTCCTATAAATGTATTTGTCCAGATGTATTTTAAACACTGTTCTTGTCTCCATTCTGTGCACGTCCTCTGGCAATGTTTTCCACGTACCCACCATCCTCTGTGTGAATAACCTGTTCCTTCAGGTCCCTTTAAACATCTCCCCTCTCACCTTAAATCTATGGCCAATAGTTTTAGGTTCTCGAACCGATATGTCACCTATTCATTTTCTCCAGAGATGCCACTTGACCCGCTGAGTTACTCCAGCACTTTGTGTCTATCTCCCGTCCATTGACTCCATCTACACCTCACGCTGCCTCGGCAAGGCCAGCAGCATAGTCGCACTCTGGCCACTCTCTCTTCTCCCCTCTCCCATCTGGCAAGAGTTACAGAAGTGTGAAAACGCACACCTCCAGATTCAGGGACTGTTTCTTCCCAGCTGTTATCAGGCAACTGAACTGTGGTTTCTCCAACTAGATAGCGGTCCTGACCTGCCATCTATCTACCTCATTGGAGACTATGTTTTATCACTGTATCTCAGTACACGCGATACACTACACTACACTAAACTAAACTAAACTAAACGGTGACTGCCGAGCGCCAGGCCCGCAGTACCACCCCCCCTCCCCCCAGTGGTGATGGGGAACGCGGCCCTTCACCACTGTGCTAGCAGCGCCAGCGACGATTCATGCCCCACAGAACCAGCGGCCCCGGTAACACCCACCTCATCGCCCCCTCCGCCCCGCGCTCTCCGCCCGCACCGGTCGAGTTGCAGAGACGCGAGATGCGGAGATGCGGAGAAGCTGAGACTCTGGCCGGTGCCCGGCCTCTGGGGAACGACTGAGCGAGCGGCGCCTCAGGTTCCCACAGGTCGCTGAGTGGAAGGGCAGCGGTTAACGTGGACAAAGTCCACACGCACCCGGTCGGTCACGGCGGCGGACACACATCGGCGCCGCGGCTGCTCCGGTGTTGGGACAAAAATGATCTTATGTCCCTTTCAAACACGGAAATGAACCGGTCTGCAGTCCTCGCAGAGGTCACGGGGAGTCGCGGGGAGTCGCTGAACCACCCTGATACCCCCCCTGCCACAACATGCTCATCACCCCGCCGCTGCCGCTTCAAATGTGTCAAAGCCGCTCCTTGTTCCCACCCAAGTTAGACACATAGATACATAGATACATAGAAAATAGGTGCAGGAGTAGGCCATTCGGCCCTTCGAGCCTGCACCGCCATTCAATATGATCATGGCTGATCATCCAACTCAGTATCCCGTACCTGCCTTCTCTCCATACCCCCTGATCCCTTTAGCCACAAGGGCCACATCTAATTCCCTCTTAAATATAGCCAATGAACTGGCCTCAACTACCCTCTGTGGCAGAGAGTTCCAGAGATTCACCACTCTGTGTGAAAAAGTTTTTCCTCATCTCGGTCTTAAAGGATTTCCCCCTTATCCTTAAGCTGTGACCCCTTGTCCTGGACTTCCCCAACATCGGGAACAATCTTCCTCCATCTAGCCTGTTCAACCCCATAAGAATTTTGTACGTTTCTATAAGAAACACCGGAGTAACTCAGCGGGTCAGGCAGCATCTGTTGAGAAAAGGAACGGGCGAGGCTTCTGGTCGAGACCCTTCTTCAAGCTGAGAGTCAGGGAGAGGGAAACGAGAGATATTAAACGGTACAGAGAACAAGTGAATGATAGATATGCGAAAGGACAACTCAAAGCCAGCAACGATGATCATGGATAGGTGGAGCCCACAATGGTCAATTGTTGGCTGTGGGGAACGTGATCAATTGGGAATGTGTAGGAAGGAACTGCAGATACTGGTCTACATCGTGGACACAAAACGCTGGAGTAACTCAGCGGGCGAGGCATTGTTTCTGGAGAGAAGGGATGGGTGACTTTTCGGGTCTGCAGAAGGGTCTGGACCCGAAACGTCACCCATTCCACCTCTCCATAAATGCTGCCCGTCCCGCTGAATTACTCCAGCATTTTGTGTCTATCTTCGAGATAAACAGGGAGGTGTGAAACCGGGGGTTGGAATCTCCAGGGTAGAAGATGAGGTTCGGGCAAGCAGCGAGAAAAGACTGTTGTTGAGAGTCCGGGTTAAGGCGTGTTGGTGGAGCCGGGGAGAGGGAGGAATCACAGAGGGTGGGCAGCGACAGAGGGAGTTGCAGAACTCTCTCGTCAGTGAGAGGAGGAGAACTTCTTCAAAGTAGCAGTACCTTGAGGAGATGTCGTTGGCCAGCACGTCCGCTGATGTCAGGGAGGCCGGGCGGATATAAAGCGGCAGTTGTCTCACTAACCAGGGCTCCCTGCGACTGACAGTGGCGACAGCCGGCCCGCCAAGACCAGAAGGTGAGATCACTCCGATAGACGATGCCGTCTTTGCCCGAGAGGTCGCAGCTAGAATGATGGAGGAATTGGACAGGCTGCTCCAGCCGAAGATGGCGCTGCTCGCCGCTGCTGCCCCCCTCTCTCACTCTCCATCCCCTCCTCGCTCCTCTCCCCCTCCCTTCTCTACCGTCCCTTCCCCTTCCCCTTCCTCCTAGCCCCTTCCATCCCTTCGCCCATCTCAACCTCTCTCCCCCTCCCCATCTAATCTTCACCCTCCTCACCCTCTACCCCCTCTACCCCTCTACCCCCTCTACCCCTCTCCCTCCCTCCCTCCCCTCCACATGACCCCTTTTAAACTCTCCGCCCCCCACCATCTGCACACCCCTCCAATCAGATGCTTCCCACTCGGCCGCCCAATCAGCTGCTCTCCCACCAAAACCCGCCAATCAGCAACCTGCCCACCCAGGTGACCGACCAATAGGAGGCGGGTACCCCGGGGGGGGGGGGGCGGACAAGGGGTCTCTGGTTACAACAAGCAGCTGCCGCCGAGCGCCGGTGAACGACAGGGACCAGACGGCTCCAGTCTCCCTGCTCCGCGGCCACAACGCCCCGTCGCTGCCCCCAGCTCCCCATCGCTGCCCCCCCCCCCCCAACCCGCGATTCTCCCCCTCCCTCTCTGCCCCACCTCTCTGCCACCCCACCCCCTACCCACCTCGCCGCTTCCCCCTCCCTCTCTGCCCCACCTCTCTGCCACCCACCCCCTTCCCACTTCACCGCTTCCCCCTCCCTCTCTGCCACCTCTCCTGCCACCCACCCCCTACCCACCTCGCCGCTTCCCCCTCCCTCTCCCTCTCTGCCCACCTCTCTGCCACCCACCCCTACCCACCTCGCCGCTTTCCCCTCCCTCTCTGCCCCACCTCTCTGCCACCCCACCCCCTACCCACCTCGCCGCTTCCCCCCTCCCTCTCTGCCCCACCTCTCTGCCACCCACCTCGCCGCTTCCCCCTCCCTCTCTGCCCACCTCTCTGCCACCCACCCCCTACCCACCTCGCCGCTTCCCCCTCCCTCTCTGCCCCACCTCTCTGCCACCCACCCCTACCCACCTCGCCGCTTCCCCCTCCCTCTCTGCCCCACCTCTCTGCCACCCACCCCTACCCATCTCGCCGCTTCCCCCTCCCTCGCCGCCCCAGTCACACATGGAGTAGACCCTCCCCCCGCTCTGATCCCTCTACCCGGGATCGCCCAGTTTGACCCCGTCAGCGACTCCGCTCCCCACCCTCCCAGCAGCAGAAGCACCATCTTGTGTCTCCTTCCCACTTCCGACCATCGTTGACTGTTTCACTCCCCACAGATGCTGCCCGACCCGCCGAGTGTTTGTTGCTGTGTCGGGTTTTGTTTCAGATTCCCAGCATCGGCCAGACTGGGATTGTGAAGAGCGGGCGGTTCATTAGACGCTGCCTGTGTCCGGGCGTCTCTGTGAAAGGTCCCCGAGTCCCCACACCTCGCACCCGGGGACACGGAGACTGTTACCGCCCAACTCCCACTGTGGGTGGTTGGTGGAGGTGTCTGTCTGTCTGTGTATCTGTGTGCGTGTGTCTGTGTGTGTATCTGTGTGGGTGTCCCTGTGAGTGCCTGTGGTGCGTGTATCTATGAGTGTCTGTGCCTGTGTGTGTCAGTATATTTGTGTCCATGTATATGTCTGAAGAAGGGTCTTGACGCGAAAAGTCACCTTTTCTCCAGAGATGCTGTCTGACTCACTGAGACTCCAGTTCTGTTGTGTCTATCTTCTATGTGTAACCGTGTGTGTATGTGTCGTGGGCGGAGGGTGGTGTATGTCTGTATGTATGTGTCCATATGTGTGTGTGTGTGTGTGTGTGTGTGTGTGTGTGTGTGTGTGTGTGTGTGTGTGTGTGTGTGTGTGTGTGTGTGTGTGTGTATCTGTCTGTATATATATGTGTGTGTGTGTGTGTGTGTGTGTGTGTGTGTGTATCTGTCTGTATATATGTGTGTGTGTGTGTGTGTGTGTGTGTGTGTGTGTGTGTGTGTGTATCTGTCTGTATATATGTGTGTGTGTGTGTGTGTGTGTGTGTGTATCTGTCTGTATATATGTGTGTGTGTGTGTGTGTGTGTGTGTGTGTGTGTGTGTGTGTGTGTGTGTGTGTGTGTGTGTGTGTGTGTGTGTGTGTGTATCTGTCTGTATATATCTCTGTGTGTGTGTGTGTGTGTGTGTGTGTGTGTGTATCTGTCTGTATATATGTGTGTGTGTGTGTGTGTGTGTGTGTGTGTGTGTGTGTGTGTGTGTGTGTGTGTGTGTGTGTGTATCTGTCTGTATATATATATGTGTGTGTGTGTGTGTGTGTGTGTGTGTGTGTGTGTGTGTGTGTGTGTGTGTGTGTGTGTATCTGTCTGTATATATGTGTGTGTGTGTGTGTGTATCTGTCTGTATATATCTGTGTGTGTGTGTGTGTGTGTGTGCGTGCGTGTGTGTGTGTGTGTGTGTGTGTGTGTGTGTATCTGTCTGTATATATCTGTGTGTGTGTGTGTGTGTGTGTGTGTGTGTGTATATATATCTATGTGTGTGTGTGTGTGTGTATCTGTCTATATATCTGTGTGTGTGTGTGTGTGTCTGTATATATCTGTGTGTGTGTGTGTGTGTGTGTGTCTGTCTGTATATATCTCTGTGTGTGTGTGTGTGTGTGTATCTGTCTGTATATATCTGTCTGTGTGTGTGTGTGTGTGTGCGTGCGTGCGTGTGTGTGTGTGTGTGTGTCTGTATATATCTGTGTGTGTGTGTGTGTGTGTATCTGTCTGTATATATCTGTGTGTATGTGCGTGTGTGTGTGTGTGTGTGTGTGTGTGTGTGTATCTGTCTGTATATATCTGTGTGTGTGTGTGTGTGTGTGTGTGTGTGTGTGTGCGTGCGTGCGTGTGTGTGTGTGTGTGTGTGTGTGTGTGTCTGTATATATCTGTGTGTGTGTGTGTGTGTGTGTGTATCTGTCTGTATATATCTCTGTGTGTGTGTGTGTGTGTGTGTGTGTGTGTATCTGTCTGTATATATCTGTGTGTGTGTGTGTGTGTGTGTGTGTGTGTGTGTGTGTGTGTGTGTGCGTGCGTGTGTGTGCGTGCGTGTGTGTGTGTGTGTGTGTGTGTGTGTGTGTATCTGTCTGTATATATCTGTGTGTGTGCATCAGGGTGTGTGTACATGTCCGATGTGTGTGGGTCTGTGTTGTGTGTGTGTGTCAGGAGATGAGATGCCGTGTGTGTGTTGGCCTGTTGTTACAACGTGCTCTGTTGCTGGATAGTGGAGAGTGTCGGTGCGGGGATTGAGTCTCGGTGTGCTGGGTGTGAACGGGTGCCGGGTGAGCGGGTGCCGGTACCGGTTTGTGGACGGTACCGTTGGAGATTTCCTCTCCCCGGGTCACACGAGGTGCGGTCCCGACCTACCCCGTCTCTGCCGCCACCTGAATTGAATTGAATACATGTTATTAGCCAAGTATGTATACATTCAAGGAAGAAGGGGTTCGGCCCGAAACGTCACCTATTCCTTCGCTCCATAGATGCTGCTGCACCCGCTGAGTTTCTCCAGCATTTTTGTGTACCTTCGATTTCCAGCATCTGCAGTTCCTTCTTGAACATACAAGGAACTTGCCTTGGTGCTTTGCTCGCAAGTAACAACACGATATACGATACAGTATAACACGATACAGTAGACAATTAAAAATAAAACATGATAATTGAAACGTGTGACAGTCATACCCAGGGCTGAGTTTCTTGTCCGCCCGCAGGTGATGGAGGCTTGGTGCTGCCCCCGGGCACTACTGATGGCGCTGATCCTGAGCTGTGTGCCACCCCCGGGCACCAGGCCCGCTCCAGCATCAGCCCGACACATCCACAGGTAAAGTGGTCCCCCGGGCCCCTCTCCACCGCCACACCAGCCCGCGGGTTGGTGTAACGGGGCGACCCACACCCGGTGCGGGGTCTCACTAGCCGTCGGTGGGAGGGGATCGGGAGGGAGCGGCCGGGAGCTGGGTTCATTCAGGGAGAGGTCCGCACTCCTCACGTCAACGCTGACCCTCCCACGTTATAACTGTGCCCTCCGGTAATGCGCACCTCCACCCTGGGGAAAATGTTCTGGCTGTCTATCCTATGTCTGTCTGGACCTCCGATCTCTCAGGAAAGCCAATGCAAGCTTGACCCATCGCTCCGTGTAGCATTCGACCTCCCAAAGTTACTGTGTTTATTTATATCAATATTTATATATATGAGTGTGCGTGTATTATAGATATATGTGTGTCTGTATACACACACACACACATAATATATATATACAGTAACTTAGGGAGGTTGAATGTTATGAGAGATTGGTCAAGGTTACATTGTCTGAAGAAGGGTCTCAACCCAAAACGTCACCCATTCCTTCGATCCAGAAATGCGGTCTGACCCACTGTTCCTCCAGCATTTTGTGTCTATCTTCGGTGTAAACCAGCTTCTGCATTTCCTTCCCACATATGTATTATGTATAATATATATGAACCAATTAAGTATATATATGTGTGTGTGTGTATTTTCCTCTACATATATATATATAAACACATCCATACATACACATACACACATATATATCGCCATGCCAATACAATGCTTGCCTTCTATGAGTAAGTCACTTCTTATTCCAAAAGACCAAGTCACCCCAGATGCCATCTTCATCCTCTGGCTCACCCCATGATGAGGCCACTCTCCAGTCCTCCCGGTCCTCGCGTGTGGCTGGAGAAGACGCAAAGATATTTGGCAATGCGCCCACAATCTTCTATGTGGCCTCTCTCAATAACCCAGACAGATCTCATCAGGACCCGGGGATTGACCCTGCTCCGGGCCCTTCAAGAGCCCCGTTCCCTCCTCCTGATCTCCAGCTGCCCTGAGGAAGTGCAGCGTAGGTTCACCAGGTTTATTCCCGGGATGGCGGGACTGACATATGATGAAAGAATGGGTTGACTGGGCTTTGTATTTAGAAGGATGAGAGGTGATCTTATAGAAACATATAACATTCTTAAGGGATTGAACAGGCTAGATGCAGGGGAAATGTTCCCAATGTTTGGGGAGTCCAGAACCAGGGCTCAGTTTAATTTAATTTTTTTTAATTTTTATTTATTAGATGTACATTACATTACAACCACATACATTAGTACTTGTCATTTATATCTTCTTACAATTAATGTACTCCATTTATTTTTTACACTAGAAAAGGAAAAGATTGAAAGAAAGAAGAAAGTGAAGGAAAAAGTGAGAGTGTAGAAAATGTGACAACAAAGAAGGACGAAGACCCTATAAGAACAAAATTAAAAACAAAAGAAAAAGAGTTAAGAAATAGACCCTAGAAAAGAAGGAGAAAGAGAAAGAGGAAAAAGAGAGAAACAAATATTTTTATGAGCATTACGTAAATGGGACATACCAGCTCTTCAACTATCATCCCCCATTACCTGACCTCAATTTTTTTAAAGTACTTTTGCACCCTATGTTTGTAATAATTCTATAAATGCAGACCACGTCAGGTGGAAGTGATCTGGTTTACCTGCTGGGAGAGTCTTATCTCTTCTAGGTGTAATGTTTCAAACATATTTGAAATCCACATATTTATAGTTGGTATTGGAGCCTTCTTCCAAAATTTTAGAATTAGCTTTTTTCCAGTTATTAACCCATAGTCCATTAGTTTCTTTTGAAACACATTTAGTTCTGGACCATCTTCCGTTATAGGCTCACAGTATAATAATAAGGGGTCGGCCATTTAGGACAGAGATGAGGAAAAACCTTTTCATCCAGAGAGTTGTGAATCTGTGGAATTCTCATCCACAGAAGGCAATGGAGGCCAATTCACTGGAGGTTTTCAAGAGAGAGTTAGATTTAGCTCTTAGGGCTAACAGAATCAAGGGATATGGGGCGAAAGCAGGAACAGGGTACTGGTTTTGGATGATCAGCCATGGTGAATGGCCATATTGAATGGTGGCGCTGGCTCGAAGGGCAGAATGGCCTATTTTCTATGTTTCTATGGTACATGAGTGTTGCCCACAGCCGCTGCCCCAGGGTCCGTGAGCTCCCGGTGAGTGTTGTGCAGGAACATACCCCCCCCCCCCCCCCCACCCTCTCTCTCTCTCTCTCTCTGTCCCTCCCCCTGCAGGTGTGTGAGCGGGGAGCGGGCGTTGATGGAGCGTGGTGCCCCCGGTGTCATGCCCGGCCCTAGCTGCCCCTCGCTGGGTGCGAGGGTGAGCAGCGGGCAAGGAGCGCGGAGGAGCACGGTGGTGGCGGATGACGTGGCCTTCCGAGAGAGGAACAAGTTCCTGGCTGCCGTGCAGCGGCAACAGTGGCTGAAGACCATGATGAGCCGCCTGGTGATTGGCCAGTAGGTCCGGAGCCGCTTCCTGATGGGCTGCTGATTGGTCAATAGCCCCCGAGTTGATCCCAGGGCTGCTGATTGGCCAAAACTCCCCGAATGGATCCCAGATCGACTGCTGATTGCTCAATAGCCCCGAATGGATCCAGGGCTGCCTATTGCTCCCTCAGCCGCTTCCTGGTAGGCTGCTGATTGGTCCATCGTCCCCGAGTAGATCCCAGCATCAACAGCTGATTGGTCAATCTCCTCAAGCGGATTCCAGGGCTGCTGATTGGTCAATAGTCCCTGAGTGGATCTCAGGTCGACTACTGATTGATCAGTCGTCTTCCAGCAGTCTGTGGTCCTGGAAGGGACACCAGCTCATACATCTGTTTGGCTGTTGAACTCAATAAATGTCTCAATAACACCAGTCTGTCCCCTGTGTTGGTTTTACTGTCACTGATACGGCAGCACGGTGGGGGGGGGGGGGGGTGGTGATTTACTGGGATGGGGGAGAGTCTGGGTGCATTGGCGTTGTTGTGTGGGAAGTGAGGGGGGGGGGTGGGTTACAGAGGAGAAAATATTTCCAGCGGCAGAGGGTCGAGGTAGATGAGGTCGGTTGGAGGAGGGAGATGCGGAGGGGGGGAGGGGATACGGGGGTGGGGGAGATCGGAGGGAGGGGAAAGGGGGGTGGTGATTTTGTCAGCTGTGAGGGGTGAGGTGGGTCACACGTCCGCGGGGCGGGTGCGGGCAGGTGGGACGTGTAGACGGGGCGCACAGGTGGGGGTGGGTTTGCTTGGCCGAAGGGTCGTCGTCCGTGCTGTATGACTCGGTCACTCTGAGGTCGGGGGAGAGACGGTCGGGGACTGAGGGGGGTCAGTGGGAGCGACCGGCCCCTGTGCGGGCTGGCGGGGTCACGGCCGTTGTCACCTGTGGGGAAGAATCTGGGGCAGTATTTGGAGTGAGGGAGGGGGGGACAGGATTGGTGACCTATGAGTGTAAATGGGAACACGAGGATTAGCACAGAGCCGGTACGCCGAAAGGGCCCCTTTCCTGCAGTGTCAATGTCCATTGTGTTCAGCACGGACGAGAAGGGACGAGATGGCCTGTTTCTGTGCTGTTATTGTTATATGGTTATATGGTTATATATTGGGGAACGCGGGGCTGGGGGCGGCAGAGAGAGGATTGTCAGTTACACAGTGAGGGGGAAAAGATTCAATAGGAATCTGGGG
>JAXLNO010001870.1:97144-188032 GCA_038087875.1 Malacoraja senta | reverse complement strand
GAAGGACCAGAAAGTCATATTGCAGCTTTATATACGACTTTGGTTAGACTGCATTTGGAGTATTGCACAGAGTTCTGGTCATCCAAATACAGCAAGGATGTAGAGGCTTTGAGAGAAGATGCAGTAGAGGTTTACCAGAACATTGTTTGGATAAGGAGAGGTTTTACAAACTTGGATTGTTTTGTCTGGATTGTCCGAGGTCGAGGGCAGAATAATAGAAATATATAAAACGACGAGGGGCACAGATAGGGTAGACAGTCGGAAACTTACTCCCCAGGGTGGAAATATCAAAGACTAGAGGGCATAGCTTCAAGATGAGAGGGGGATAATTACACGACAGGGGCAGTGGGCCGGCGAGTCCTGGAATGAGCCCACCACCGCCGGCCAGTGAGACCCCGGGGCCGGTGTAGCTGTGCTGAGGGCGGCTTTACCTGCGGATGTGTCCGGCTGATGCTGGAGCGGGCCCGGTGCCCGGGGGTGGCACACAGCTTAGGATCAGCGCCATCAGTAGTGCCCGGGGGCAGCACCAAGCCTCCATCACCTGCGGGCGGACAAGAAACTCAGCCCTGGTTCAGGCGGCGGAAGAGACGGGGGCAGGTCGAGGCCCGGGGAGTGGGAATCTCCAACGGGACGGTCCACAAACTAGTGGCGTGGCCGCTACCAACTCAACCGGCATCACACTCAATCCCCGCACCAACACACTGTACTGTCCAGGAACACACTGTCCAATACACATACGGCATCTATCACTCACACACACGGCGGCACCGGACAAGTACACACACTCACAGATACACAGATACACAGACACCTCCACCAACCACCCACAGCGGGAGTTGGGCGGTAACAGTCTCCGTGTCCCCGGGTGCGAGGTGTGGGGACTCGGGGACAGCATCTGTGGGGAGTGAAACCGTCAACGTTGGTCAGAAGTGGGGAGGAGACACTGTGGTGCAACGGTAGAGTTGCTGCCTTACAGCACCAGAGTCCCGGGTTCGATCCTGACTTCGGGTACGGAGTTTGTACGATCTGCGTGGGGTTTCCTCCGAGATCTTCAGTTTCCTCACACACTCCAAAGGTACAGGTTTGCAGGTTAATTGGCTTAATAAAAAACGTTTAAAATAAATCCACTGCTGAGTGATGCTCTACCTGGAACCTTTCAGGGTACTACATCCAGATCCAGATCTCGCCGTGACCCGCGTGGGTTTTCTCCGGGTGCTCCGGTTTCCTCCAACATTCCAAAAGCGTACAGGTTGGTAGGTTAATTGGCTACGGTAAAATTATAAATGATCCCAATTGAATAACTACCTATTAGTTAACTCACTGTGAGATTCTACCCTACTGTTTGATTCGCCCACAAATTAACTGTCTCTAATTATCTATGAGCTAATTTTTCATTGCTTATGGTTAGTTATTATTGGTTAACTGCCCACGAATTAATGCTGCACCCTACATTGCACTGTGGGTTCACACTGGTCATGACAATTTAACCAATATAGAAACATAGAAAATAGGTACAGGAGGAGGCCATTCGGCCCTTCGAGCCAGCACCGCCATTCATTGTGATCATGGCTGATCGTCCCCTATCAATAACCCATGCCTGCCTTCTCCCCATATCCCTTGACTCCACTAGCCCCTAGAGCTCTATCTAACTCTCTCTTAAATCCATCCAGTGACTTGGCCTCCACTGCCCTCTGTGACAGGGAATTCCATAAATTCACCACTCTCTGGGTGAAAAAGTTTTTCCTCACCTCAGTCTTAAATGACCTCCCCTTTATTCTAAGACTGTGGCCCCTGGTTCTGGACTCGGCCCACATTGGGAACATTTTTCCTGCATCCAGCTTGTCCAGTCCTTTTATAATTTTATATGTTTCTATAGGACACCCCCTCATCCTTCTAAACTCCAGTGAATACAAGCCTAGTCTTTTCAATCTTTCCTCATATGACAGTCCCGCCATCCCAGGGATCAATCTCGTGAACCTACGCTGCACTGCCTCAATCACAAGGATGTCCTTCCTCAAATACTGTTAATTGTTTACTAAGTAATTGACCTTAAGTTAACTGCTATGCCAATTATAGTAATTAACCAATGAAAGGCTAATTATCAATTAATTAAATACCCCAATTAACTACCAACTGGTACACACTATTGTGTAGGCAGGAACTGCAGATGCTGGTTTACACCGAGGATAGACACAACATGCTGGAGTAACTCAGCGGGACAGGCAGCATCTCTGGAGAGAAGGAATGGGTTACATCTCGGGTCTGAAGAAGGGTCTCGACCCGAAACGTCACTGATAGTCAGCTTTTTGTGTCTCTCTTCGCTGACTATTGTTGGTTAAGCATTGACTTATTGGCTGCCCCGTTGGCTAACTGCTAACTAGCACTCATCCACTGGTCACCGGTCAAGTGATCTGATTAGTTAACCGGACCATTTACGTTGCACACCACTGGCTAACTGGGCAGTAAGGATTCTAACAATAAATATTACAGTGCAAACATTTCTTTTCTGACACGACAAAGTCCAAGAAGCTTACGTTTCCTCCTGTGGATGCTGGCCGGCGCTCGCTTTTGTTGGTCCTCTTGGCGGAAGGATGGTGGAGGGGTGAGGAAAGGAGAGGGTTGGAGTCAAAGCGACTGACTGGCGGACAGAGAGATCCCTGCCTTGACTGGGTGCCCAGCTCCAAGTCAGTGTGTGTGTGGGTGGCACTGAGGAAGTCTTGCTGTCATCACCCTCAGTTGTGACTGAGACACAGCCCCTCCCCGTCCCCATCCCTCGGTGTTAGGAGTTGTCAGAGGGGTGGGACTGCTGACAGAGTATGAGAGAGAAAGACTGATCACCACCCTCACCTCTGCACCCTTCACTTTGTTCTTGATAAGCAGAGAAGTTTTCAAATGTAACATTCCTGTCTTTAACATGAACCCCTTTGAAAAGGTTATAAACGGCACGAACATCAAACGTTCAAGACGACAGCAGAGGGACTGTCAGCCACTGTGATATCAAATTAAATGAGTCTGCCTAAATGTCGCCTGTACCCCCTACCCCCAGCCTGTTCATGTCTCAACACCTTTTAGTTTAGAGATACAGCGCTAAAATAGGCCCTTCGGCCCACCGAGACCGCCCAGACCAGCGATCCCCACACACTAACACCAACCAGAGCACCCGGAGAAAACCCACGCAGGTCACGGGGAGAACGCACCCGGGTCTCTGGCGGTGTGAGGCAGCAACTATACTCACCTTTCTACAAATGTGACCGAAGAAAAGCTTTGTGGACCTGCAACATGACTTTCCAACTCAATGCCCCGACCAATGAAGGCAAACAATACTCCTATGCCATCCAGTTGTGGGGCCACTTGCTATGCACCCGCACACCACAATCCCTTAAAGGTCCTGCCATTTACTGTCTATGCTCCTCTGGCATTTGACCTCCAAAAATATAACATCTCGTATTTAGGTTAGAGATACAGCGCGGAAACAGGCCCTTCGGCCCACCGAGTCCGCCCCGACCAGCGATCCCCACACTAGGGACACTATACACATACCCCAAGAACATTAACTTGCATACCTTTGGAGTGTGGGGGGAACCGAAGATCTCGGAGAAAACCCACGCAGTCATGGGGAGAACGTACAAACTCCGTACAGACAGCACCAGTAGTCGGGATCGAACCCGGGTCTCCGGCGCTACAAGCGCTGTAAGGCAGCAACGCCACCGCCATGCTAATTGCAGCTATAAGGAGCAGAAACAGGGGGTAGTAGAGCTGGGAGCAGATGTTTGAGGGTAAATCTACATCTAACGTGGGGGTCTTTCAAAAGGCCAGCTGGTTAGAGTTCAGGTCAGAACCAGGATGTTACTTTGTGAATGAAAGGTAATGTGTGTAGGCTTGTGTTAGTGTGCGGGATCGCTGGTCTGTGGGCCGAAGGGCCTGTTTCCACGCTGTATCTCTAAACTAAATCTAAATTAGCCTTTGCCCACTTTATTACCATACACCCGAGGACCATTCTTATCCTAATCCATAAGATTAAGATGGATACGGCTGTCTTATAACATTAAGATCACTGTTCCCAAAATGCTCCCCCACTGTATATCTCTGTCCCATCAAAGCCCTGGGACTCGGGCAAGCTAAAGAGCAAATCTATTTCACATGTTGTCAAGCTGGAAAGGGTACAGAGAAGATTTATGAGGATGCTGCCTGTCCCAGCACGTAATAAAAGGTTTTCATTGTACCTTGGTGAGCGTGACAATAAACTAAAGGCCTGTCACACTTTCACAACTTAATTCTTTCATCCCGACCATTTTTTTACTCGTGGACATTTTCTATCGGGCTGCAAAAATGTCCCGACTTCCCCGATGCCACGAGTACCTACGGCTAGCATAACGAGCCGCTACGATATATCTACAAACTCCTACGACCTCCTACGGACTCGTTACGAACATTCTGCGAGTTTGAATCAGGGGAAAACTCGGGAGAATT
Source organism: Malacoraja senta (assembly GCA_038087875.1). Classification (NCBI taxonomy): domain Eukaryota; kingdom Metazoa; phylum Chordata; class Chondrichthyes; order Rajiformes; family Rajidae; genus Malacoraja; species Malacoraja senta. Next base: position 183,562 of record JAXLNO010001870.1, on the reverse strand, counting down.
CGTGAATTACCTCTTGAAAGTGGGACAGGCCCTTTAACTGAAATGGAGCTGACTTGATGGGCCAAATGGTATAATTCTGCTCCTATAACTTATGAACATGATAAGCTGAGTGACTCCAGTACTTTGTATCTTTTTTTGTAGCCAGAATCTGTAGTCTGAGTCTCATAAGATCATAAGACTAAGCAATAATAACTATCTGAGAAAGCATTGGGCCCTGAAAAGTAAATTAAGTACATTATGATTTGCTCAAATACAAATTTCAAAACCATTTAGCATTTTAACAGGAGAATTTCCAGTTGTGAGAATTTTTTAAGTAGTTTCACAGGATAGTGTCACGGGAAGTCTGAGAAGGAAATGTAGTCCGAGCCTCACCAAACCTCCTTCAATTCAAGTCATGAGATAGGAGTAGAATTAGGCCATTCAGCCCATCAAGTCTACTCTGCCATTCAATCATGGCTGATGGATTTAAGAGAGAGTTAGATAGAGCTCTAGGGGCTAGTGGAGTCAAGGGATATGGGGAGAAGGCAGGCACGGGTTATTGATAGGGGACGATCAGCCATGATCACAATGAATGGCGGTGCTGGCTCAAAGGGCCTCCTCCTGCACCTATTTTCTATGTTTCTATGATCTATCTCTCCCTCCTAACCCCATTCTCCTGCCTTCTCCCCATAACCTCTGACACCTGTACTAATCAAGAATCTATCTATCTCTGCCTTAAATATATCCACTGGCTTTGCCTCCACAGATTCACCACCCTCTGACTAAAGAAATTCACCACCCTCTGACTTAATTAAATTGGAACTAAAAGCCCAGGAGCAGGTGTGAGGACTGGGTGCAAGTTTGGTTTGAGGTAACCAAATAACTAAGTGTGGGCGGTGACACCAATCATTGACACCATTGGTCCCTCTCAACAAGGCATGATTATTCCCCAGGTGACTCCTGAATTCACAAATGGGATTGGAATGTGTGGCTCAGGATAAAGTGAGGGAGTCCACCACTCCCCTGGTGTCTGCTTGGTGGAGTCAGTAACAAGGATGGGGGTTGCAGGAAGCCTGGTTGTATTACTGCTGATTGCTGCCTTGTGCAGTTCCCAGCTGGTTGTAGGTAAGACCCACACCATCCCAGGGAACAAATCCTGCTTTACACCGTTTCACAGTGATTCATGTTGCTTGCTGTTTTCTGGCTGAGACGGCTTTTAGTTTTCACAGAGTGGAAATGTCACATGCTGGAGGGTGTAGGTTTAAGGTGAGAGGGGGGAAAGTTTAAAGGGGTACGGATTTTGCACTGAAGATGGTGAGTGAGTGGAACACACTGCAGAGATGGTGGTGGTGTTTAAAAGGGTTTTCAATAGGAGATTTGGTTTAACTTTGCTTGATGTTTGGGACAGATACTGGGTTGGTGGGCCTGTTCCTATGTTGCACTGCTCTGTACTTGTATTAAGGGGCTGTGCAGTAAGGTGTGTATAGATGGGAGAAGCTGATGTTCAGACTGGGATTTCTGAAGTGTACACTGGTGCCCCTGAGGTCTTCTACTTTGTAGATGTGCTGGGGTGATGTTTAATTTTAAGGAGCATCTTTTCACTCTGGTTATATTCTGTGGTGTAGTAGTAGACTGCAGGGGCTGTCCGTACGGAGTTTGTATGTTCTCCCGTGACCTGCGTGGGTTTTCTCTGAGATCTTGGGTTTCCTCCAATACTCCAAAGATGTACTGGTTTGTAGGTTAATTTACTTGGTATATTTTAAAAGAAGTGAAATTGTCCCTAGTGTGTGGGGATTTCTGGTTGGTGTTGGCTGAAGGACATGTTTCTGTGCTGTATTTCTAAACTAAACTGGCCTTTTGGTATTGGTGTGCAATTTGCTTGTGCTGCCTGCAACAACATTGTTTTCCCAGGGGTATGAATATTGATTTCTCTAACTTCAAGCAACCCCTGTACTCCATCCCTCCCCCACCCAAGTCACACCAGCTTTTTATTCTCTCTGAGCTAACAATGGCCTATTTCCTTTACCATTGTTACTTTTTAGCATTTTTTTCATTCCTTTGTTCTGTGTCTCTCTACATCATCATCTATATATCTCGTTTCCTTTTCCCGTGACTTTTAGTCCGAAGAAGGGACTTGACCCAAAACATCACCCATTCCTTCTCTCCAGAGATGCTGCCTGTCCCGCTGAGTTACTCCAACATTTTGTGTTTGTCTTTGGTTTAAACCAGCATCTGCATTTATTTCATACACATTGTTTTCCCATGTGCTTCAGTTTAATTAGTAAAGTACAGATATTGGATCTGCCCACCCTGTCCAAGTGCTCGTGTATACTGACCCACCCCACTTACCAACACTTGGTCTGTGGACTACTGACTGGATTGCAGGGTGGTCAATTAATGGGACACTAAAGACTGCCCTTGAGTCCAGGCAACCTGGAGAATGAGATGAATAGATAAGAATGAAGGGATTACAGGGAAACATTTAAGTGTGGGGTGGGGGGAGGTCGAGATTGTTCTGTGAGGTGGTGAAGTTTTGATGGGTAAGATTTGCAGAAAAAAATAATCAGTTGGGATATTTACAATAAATGGATACTTTCGATTTTTCCTATTGGAGATTGGCTTTTTATGAATTAAAGATTTGATGCCCTGGTATCAAACCTCTAACTGCTTCACTGGGGTGGGGTCTGAAGGCAAGTGTATTGTCTGGGCTCTGGCTATTGAGTGGGTTGCCTTGCACCTGAGCATTACAAACTGCCCGAGTGCAACATTAACACTTGCCTAGGTCCACAGCACCCTGCAACATGCCAGCCTGGCTTTCTAAAGGAAGGGTCTGTGTGCCATGGGTCATGCCAGCATTTGCTGCCTGTGGGTGGCATGGTGGCGCAGCTGTAGAGTTGCTGCCTTAAGGGCCTGTCCCACTTACGCGACCTTGGCTCGCAAATTACACGACCTCGTGGTCGTTTGAGGCGTACGGGCACCGTATGGCCGCGCGGGGCCGGTCCCACCTAGAAGCGCGGAGTTGTGCGGGGCTCTGAAAATCTGACCGTGTCCGAAATCTTCGCGCGCCAACGGCCTGTCGGCATGCAGGCGCATTGCGGTCGTACGCAGCGTCTTGACGGCGTATGCCTAGCGCGTGGCGTTGGGTGATGGCGTCACCCCCCGGCGTTGCGTGATGACGTCACCGCCCGATGCCGTGCGATGCCCAAATTCAGTCGGCCCGCCTCCTGCCCAGCTGATTGGTAAGTATGACGCAAATGACGTCACACGCGTACTTAGCGTGAGCTCCGCTTCCGTTTGGTCGCGCCAAATGCATGCATGTGGGACAGGCCCTTTACACCGCTAGAGACCTGACTGCGGGTGCTGTCTGTACGGAGTTTGTACATTCTCCCCGTGATTGCGTGGGTTTTCCTTGATGCTCCAGTTTCCTCCCACACTCTAAAGACGTGCATATCTGTAGGTTGATTGGGTTGGGTTGAACATTGTAAATTGTCCCTGGTGTGCAGGGTAGTGCAAGCGGACGTGGGTTGCTGGTCGGCACGGACTTGGTGGGACGAAGGGGTGTTTCCGCGCTGTATCTCTAAAGTTAACTAAGTGGGTGGCTGCTGCCTGGAATTGGTGTGGGCGGTGATGGCGTAACTCCACAAGCCCCCTTTGGGATGGAGTCACACGGAGTAGACCAAGTACTGATGTAGTGCTGACACAATACTGACCCAGCACACTGGGCTCAGGGGATCGCAGAGTGTGAAACAGGCCCTTCAGACCAACTCATCCACATTGACCCAAATGTCCCATGTAAACTCTCCCAGCTGGCCCTTGAAACCTTTCCTATCCATGTATCTGTCCAAATGTCTCTTTGAAAGTTGTTGTTGTATTTGCCTCCACTACCTCTGGCAGCTCATTCCATATAACCACATCCTTTAAGTGGAAAAGTTGCCTTCTGGTTCCTATTAAATCTTGCCCCTCTCACCTTAAACCATGCCGTCTGGTTCTTGATTTTGCTATGTTAGAAAAAAGACTGTGCACGTACCCTATCTATTCCCATCGTAGTCTTCTGCACCTCTATAAGATCACCCCTTGTCCTCTTGTGCTCCATGGAATAAAGTCCTTGCCTACCCAGCCTCTCCATATTGCTCAGGCCCTTGTATCCTGGCAACATCCTTGTACCAGTTTTTCTGCACTCTTTCCAGCTTAAAGACCTTCTTCCTATAAAAGGGTGACCAAAATTGAATGTAGTCAAACTGTAGCCTACAAATGTCTTGTACAACTGTAACATAATGTAACTTCTGTACTCAACTCCTGTGTAATGAAGGCCAGCATGCCAATAGCCTGCTTGGTCTGAAGAAGGGTCTCAACCCAAAACATTCCTTCTCTCCAGAGGTGCTGCCTGTCCTGCTGAATTACTCCAGCTTTTTGTTTCTATCTTCATGCCAAAAGCCTTCTTGAATACCCTATCTACCTGCAAGAGCACTTTCAGGGAACTGTGTGCCTGCACTCCTAGATCCCTCTGCCCTACAACACTCCCCATTCACTGTGAAGGTCCTGCCCTTGTTTAACTGTCCAGGAATGCAACACCTGTACTTATCTGAATTAAACTCCATTCACTATTACAAAGTCTGAAGAACGTCACCCATTCCTTCTCTTCAGAGATGCTGCCTGTCCCACTGAGTTACTCTAGCTTTTTGTCTATTTTTGGTTGAAACCAGCATCTGCATTTCCTTCTTACACAACTGACACAAGTGATGGTTGGTGGGTGTGGACTCGACGGACTGAAGGGCCTGTTTCCATGCTGTGTAACTAAACTGTCTGTGCTCCACACAACTGCATTGCCATGAGCTGCTGTGTTCTCTTCTAGACTACAGCATCACGCCCTACACTGGAGACCTGTCCCGCTTTGCCACACTGGTGCAGCTGCGACCCGCACACTGCCTGTTTGAGATATGGGTGGCCCAGACACCCAACTGGAAGGACCGACCCCACTCCACAATGTCCATAATGGTTGATGTTTTGAGAGAAGGTGAGTGCTGATCGTGAAGCATTGGTATCTGGACCCTGCTGTCAATTTGATGACCCTGCCAACTTTCCCAACAGCTTGCCTTTCTCCTGCGTCATCTCTGCCCACTGAGGTGGGTCTGCTGACCCATGTCTGTGGTGCCTCCTGGGGGCAAGGCCAGGGGTCCAGAGCTGGAGTGAAGCCAGGCTCCTTGTGGTGGAGAAAAGAACTGCAGATGCTGGTTTATACTTGGGGTTGGGGGTTAGTTGTCACGAGTACCATAGAAACATAGAAAATAGGTGCAGGAGTAGGCCATTCTGCCCTTTGAGCCAGCACCACATTCAATATGATCATGGCTGATCATCCAAAATCAATACCCCATTCCTACTTTCTCCCCATATCCCTTGATTCTGTTAGCCCTAAGAGCTACATCTAACTCTTTTGAAAGGTACAGTGAAAAACTTGTACACCTAAAAGTCATTGAAAACCAATACATGATTGCAATCAAGCCATCCACATTGTACTGAAGTGCTGGAGTAACTCTGGGCCAGGCAGCATCTGTGTGTGGGGGGGGGGTGGGGGGGGTGATGTTTCGTGTTGGGACCCTTCTTCGGACTGGACAATCTGAAGAAGGGTTCGACCTGAAACGTCGCCCAGCCTTTGTCTCCAGAGATGCTGCCTGATCCATTGAGTTACTCCAGCATTCTGTCTATCCATTGTGGTTGACCTTGCAGTGTGTGAATCACTGGGCTATGGGTGAGTTTTAACCCAGGGTAGAAGTGCAGAGGACATGGGGTAAAGATGAGGAGGGTAGATTTAATGGGAATCTGAGGAGGTGGGTCTTTGGAATGAACTGCCAGGGGTAGTTGAGGCAGGTACAATATCACGATGTTTGGATAGATGCATGGCTAGGAAAGGTTTCGAAGGATATGTGCCAAACTCGGGTGACTGGGACTAACATCTTGGTCAAGTTGGGCTGAAGGGCCTGTTTCCATGACTCTAACTTGAGGGAATGGATTAATTATTTGATCCTTGCTTTCTTCAGCAGACAACAGCACGTTTCTCTTGCCCCAGAAATACCCTGTGCCTCTCTGTAAAGACTTCCCCTCGGCACCACTGGAGCCTGCCTACCAAATGGGCCCCAGAATTGTTTGCAGGAATGGCTCCTGCATTGAGAATGTGTTGCCAGGACAGGCCTTCAGGTAGGTGTTACAAACCAGAGCAATGTTCCCTCCACTTCAACATTAGCCCAGTCTGTGGCCTGCTGGAGCTATCTCGGCTCTTGTTTTCCTCAAATTAGGAGTCCTAGACTGCACACAATACTCCAGGTGTGGTCTCACAGGGGCCCTGTACAACTGCAGAAGGACTGCTTTGCTCCTATCCTCAACTCTCATTATGAAGGCCAACGTGCCATTAGCCTTCTTCACTGCCTGCTGTACCTGCATGCTTACTTTCAGTGACTGATGTACAAAGACACCCAGGTCTCATTGCATTTCCCCTTATCCGAATCTGACAGCATTCAGATAATAATCTGCCTCCTTGTTCTTGCCACCAAATTGGATAACCTCACATTTATCCACATTATCCTGCATCTGCCCACTCATCCAACCTATCCAAGTCGCCCTGCAACCTCATAGCATCCTCTTTACAGTTCACACTGCCACCCAGCTTTGTGTCATCTGCAAATTTGCTAATGTAACTTAATTCCTTCATCTAAATCATTAATATTATCTCACATTTTTCTATTTTTCATTATCTAACTTTTTTCTTTTTCTTCTTTATTTCAAAAATTTTTTAAAAATAAGAAGCTGTACATAAAAGGTATTATGAAAATATGATTGTATACAATTGTACTTCTAATAAAATAAAAATAAAAATAAAAAATAAATAAAAATAAATCATTAATATATATTGTAAATACTTGCGGTCCCAGCACCGAGTCTTGCGGCACCCCATTAGTCACTGCCTGCCATTCTGTATTGGGACCTGTTAATTCATACTTTTTGTTTGCTGTCTGCCAACCAATTTTCTATCCATGTCAATATCCTACTCCCAATACCATGTGATCTAAATTGCTGCCTTGCAGCGCCAGAGACCCGGATTTGATCCCGACTACGGGTGCTCTCTGTACGGAGTTTGTACTCTTGTACTGTGATTGCTTGGGTTTTTCTTCGAGATCTACGGTTTCCTCCCACACTCCAAAGACGTTCAGGTTTATAGGTTAATTGGTTTGGTATAAATGTAAAATTGTCCCTAGTGTTTGTGTAGGATAGCGTTGGTGTGTGAGGATCGTTGGTCGGTGTGGACTTGGTGGTCTGAAGGTCCTGTTTCCGTGCTGTCTTTCTAAACAACTATCCCAAGGTCTTGAATGCCGTTAACGTATCTGCTTCAACCAGCGTCCCTGGCAGCATGTTGCAGGTACTCGCCACCCTGTTTACACATAAACTTGCCACACATCTCCTTTAAACATTGCCCCGCTCACATTCAAGCTATGCCCTCTAGTTTTTGGTTTTCTCCATCCTAGGGAAGGGGGTCCGGGAGAGATTCTGATCGTCTACCAATCTGTAAATAAATCGTTCTGTCTTCACAACGTTGGACTAGCTTGTTTTATCCCCCATTTATGTTGCTGTGAGTTTAAACACGGGAGGGTCTATGATGTAGAATGTTCAACCACCTATTACTGTTAGTTTGGAGATACAGCGCGGAAACATGCCCTTCAGTCACCGACCAGCGATCCCGGTGCGTTAACACTACCCTACACACACTGGGGACAATTTATATTTATACAAACCCAATTAACCTACGAACCTGTACGTTTTTGGAGTGGGGGTGGAAACCGAGGATCTCAGAAAATCCTTGCGGTCATGGGGAGAATGTACAAACTCCTTACAGACGGCTCGTGTAGTTGGGATCGAGCCTCAGTCTCTTGTGCTGCAAGGCAGCAACTCTACCGCTGCGCCACTGTGCTGCCAAAAGATGAAGTACTGTTCCTGGGATCTATAAGATGTCCAAGATGGAGGTCTAATGGCTTTGTCTGTCCTTTCAGAGTTCGCTACACACTTCAGGATGTATCTGGCAAACCCTTGATCATGACGCAGTGGTCTGATTCCATCTCGACAAAAGGTGAGATCTTTCTGCCTATTGAATTTTGGTGGTGGTTGAGATAGGGGATGGTCCTATTACAGTGGGAGGTATCACATGGACATGGGCATTCAGACCACTGTCTCCTTCACCACGATGTTACCTGGGCCTGTACACAATGCTGGAGTAACTCAGCGGGTCAGGCAGCACCTCTGGAGGAAAAGAATAGGTGATGTTTTTCATCTGAACCCTTCTTCAGACTACCTGGGGTTGTGAATTTGTGTTACAGGAAGAGGTTGATAGGCTGGGTCTCTTTGGAGCATAGGAAGCTCAGGGGTGACCTAATTAAAAGACCTAATGTGGGGGCAGCACAGTGGCACCGCAGTAAACATAGAAACATAGAAAATAGGTGCAGGAGGAGGCCATTCGGCCCTTCGAGCCAGCACCGCCATCCATTGTGATCATGGCTGATCGTCCCCAATCAGTACCCCGTGCCTGCCTTCTCCCCATATCCCTTGACTCCACTAGCCCCTAGAGCCCTATCTAACTCTCTTAAATCCATCCAGTGATTTGGCCTCCACTGCCCTCTGCGGCAGGGAATTCCATAAATTCACAACACTCTGGGTGAAAAAGTTTTTTCTCACCTCAGTCTTAAATGACCTCCCCTTTATTCTAAGTCTGTGGCCCCTGGTTCTGGACTCGCCCAACAAGGGGGCATGAACATTGAATTCTCCCAACTCTGCTAGCCCTTGCTGTCCCCTCCCCTTCATCAGCCCTCTGGTTGTCTCCTCCCACCCCCCAGCCCTCGGGCTCCTCCTCCGCCTTTTTTCCTTTTTTCCTTTCTTCTCCCCACCCCCTATCAGTCTGAAGAAGGGTTTCGGCCCGAAACGTTGCCTATTTCCTTCGCTCCATAGATGCTGCTGCACCCGCTGAGTTTCTCCAGCATTTATGTGTACCTTGGGAACATTTTTCCTGTATCTAGCTTGTCCAGTCCTTTTATAATTTTATATGTAAAGTTGCTACCTTACAGTGCCAGAGACCCGGGTTCGATTATGACTATGGATGCCATCTGTATGGAGTTTGTATGTTTTCCTCATTCTGGTGCATTGGGTGATCGCTGGTCATCCAAAGGGCTTGTTCCCATGCTGTATCTCTGAAGTAATGAGTACGAGAGGAGGAACATAGATAGTCAATTTCCCAGAGCAGAGCATTCTAAAACTAGTGCATGGGTTTGAGGTGAGAGATTTCAGAGGGTTCGCTGGTACACCTTTCACTCTGCATCTGGAAGAAGTTGTCAAAAGAAGCTATAAAAGCAGATACGATTACATTTGAAGATATTTGCACAGATACAGTATGTGGATGGGAAGTGTTTAGTGCTGAGGGCCCAATACAGGCAAATGGGACTTGCCCAGAATGACAACTTTTAATATAAGAGGTAAGATGTCATATTCCAACCTTGTGGAGCATTGGATAGACAATAGGTGCAGCAGTAGGCCATTTGGCCCTTTGAGCCAGCACTGCCATTCACTGTCATTATGCTGATCATCCACAATCAGTACCCCGTTCCTGCCTTCTCTCCATATCCACTCTATCTTTAAGAGATCTATCTAACTCTCTTGAAAGAATCCAGAGAATTGGCCTCCACTGCCTTCTGAGGAAGAGAATTCCACAGATTCACAACTTTCTGTGTGGAAAAAGTTCTTCCTCATCTCCGTTCTAAATGGCCTACCCCTTATTCTTAAAATGTGGCCCTTGGTTCTGGACTCCCCCAGCATTGTAAACATATTTCCTGCCTCTAGCTTGTCCAAACCCTTAATCTTATGTTTCAATAAGATCCCCTCTCATCCTTCTAAATTCCAGAGTATACAAATCCAGCCGCTCCATTTTATCAACATATGACAGTCCCGCCATGCCGGGAATTAACCTCATGAACCTACGCTGCACTTCCTCAATAGCAAGAATGTCCTTCCTCAAATTTGGATACCAAAACTGCACACAATACTCTAGGTGTGGTCTCACTAGGGCCCTGTACAACTGCAGAAGGACCTCTTTGCTCCTATACTCAACTCCTTTTGTTATGAAGGCTGACATGCCATTCGCTTTCTTCACTGCCTGTTGTACCTGCATGCTTACTTTCAGAGACTGATGAACAAGGACCCCCAGATCTCATTGTATTTCCTCTTTTTCCAATTTGGCACCATTCAGATAATAATCTGCCTTCCTGTTTTGCCACCAAAGTGGATAACTTCACATGTATCCACATTAAACTGTATCTGCCATGCATCTGCCCACTCACCCAACCTGTCCAAGTCACCTTGCATTCTCATAGCATCCTCCTCACAGTTCACACTGCCACGCAGCTTTGTGTCATCTGCAAATTTGCTAATGTTATTTTTAATCCCTTCATATAAATCATTAATGTCTATTGTAATTAGCTGTGGTCCCAGCACCGAGCCTTGCGGTACCCCACTAGTCACTGCCTGCCATTCTGAAAATCCCTACTCTTTGTTTCCTGTCTGCCTACCAATGTTTTATCCATGTCCGATCCCTACCCCAATACCATGTGCTCTAATTTTTCCCACTAATCTCCTATGTGGGACCTTATTAAATGCTTTCTAAGGTCCAGGTACACTACATCCACTGACTCGCCCTTGTACATTTTCCCAGTTACATCCTCAAAGAATTCCAGAAGATTAGTCAAGCGTGATTTCCCCTTCGTAAATCCATGCCGACTCAGACCGATCCTGTTACTGCTATCCAAATGTGCCGCTATTTCACCTTTTATAATTGACTCCAGCATCTTCCCCAACACCGATGTCAGGCTAACTGGTCTAATTCCCTGTTTTCTTTCTCCCACCTTTCTTAAAAAGTGGGATAACATTAGCTGCCCTCCAATCCACAGGACTGATCCTGAGTCTATAGAACATTGGAAAATTATCACCAATGCCTCCATGATTCCTAGAGCCACTTCCTAAAGTACCCTGGGATGCAGACCAACAGGCCGTGGGGATGTATCAGCCTTCAGTCCCATCAGTCCACCCAACACCATTTCCTGCCTAATGTGAAGTTATAGCAGTGGTCACAGCATGGTGTGTGTGTGTGTGAGATTGCGTTGGCGAGTGCAGAGGATATTCACCAGGATGGTGCCTGGACTAGAGGACCAGTTATGGGGAGAAATGGGGGTAAGCTGGGCTAGCCTTCACCAGAGCAGAGGTATAAGATGAGAGATAATATTAAGTGGGGTGGATAATGTTGAAGACGGGAATATTTCCCATTTCCCCCAGTAGAGGCATGGAAAGGGCTTTGAGGGGAGGACAAAGGTGGGAGGTTCAGATGTTCTGTTTATTGTGGTCAGCCTGGACCTCTGGACCTGATGCTGACGTACTTCTGATGCACTACACACCAGGCGTCTTGACCAGCAACATCAAGGCACAAAGGGTCCACTCAATGTGGATGAATGATTAGTGTGGGTGGAGCGGATACAGTGGTTGGGGGCCTGTTCCAGCGCTGCATTCATTTAAGTGGATTCTGTGGCCACCCAGGATGGGAGCATTGGGATGTTGCCAGGACTAGAGGGTCTGAGCTATAGGGAGAGGTTGAGTGGGCTGGGACTCTATTCCCTGGAGTGCAGGAGGATGAGGAATGATCTTGTAGAGGTGTATATAATCATGAGGAATAGATTGGATCGATGCTTAGAGCCTCTTGCCCAGAGTAGGTGAATTGAGGACATGGGTTTCAGTTGAGGGGGAAGAGATTTAATTGGTATCTGAGGGGTAACTCTGTCACACAAAGGGCGGTGGGTGTATGAACAAGCTGCCAGAGGAGGTAGTTGAGGCTGGGACTATCCCAATGTTGAAACCGTTATGGACAGGACAGGTTTGGAGGGATGTGGGCAGATGGGATGTGGGCTCGCTGTGACATGTTGGCTGGTGTGGGCAAGTTGGGCTGAAGGGCCTGTTTCTACACTATGATTCTATGACACTAACTTGCCCCATTTCTCCTGCAGATGAGCCAGCGAGTTACATGTCTATCCAGGCGTGGGACGCTGGACTGCGATCCGGTTCCATGGTGGTGATCACCGTGCTCCTTGTGGTGGGCGTCGTCACCCTGATTGTTGGCTTTGCTGCTGCAGTGACCATAGGCTGGAGATGAACTTTCCATGGGGATTATTCTTAATTTTCCACAATAAATCACTGCTGGATTGTTACAATACCACATTGGATTTTTATTCCTGCTGAAGTCAGCATGGTTTTGTCAAAGGGAGATCTTGCCTGACAAACTTTTTGGATTTATGTGAGGAATTATATAGCAGGATAGATGGAGTCAGTGGATGTTGTTTACCTGGATTTTCAGGAGGTCTTTAAGGTGCTGCATGTGAGGTTGCTAAGAAAGATGAGAGCCCACGGTATCAAAGGGCAGATGCTTGCATGGATATCAGGTTGGCTGGATGGCAAAAGGCAAAGTGGCAGCCAACCAGAAAAAGCACACTTTATTGCCAGTGACTAGCGGAGTTCCTCCATCTCCTTTCTAAAGGATCGGCCTTTTATTCTGAGGCTGTGCCCTCTGGTCCTAGACTCTCCCACTAGTGGAAACATCCTCTATGGAGGCTTTTCGGTAATGTCTCGTGTACCGAGATACAACTATTGGACTTCAGACACAAGGAATTGCAAATGCTGCTTTACAAAAAAGATCCAACATGCTGGAGTAATTTGGCTGGTCGGGCAGTATCTCAGGAAGACGTGGATTGGTGACATTTCACATTAGGACCCTCCTTCAGACTGATTGTAGAATGGGTGAAGAAAGCTGGAAGAGATGTTGGGGCAGGACAAAGTCTGGCAAGTGATGGGTGGTTATAAGTGAGAGGTGGTTGGTTGACCGATGGGTGCAAAAAGGTCAGATTAAATGACAAAAGGAACTGAGATAAAGAGAAGGGGAATGAAATGTGAAGCTGGAGGAAAGAATATGTGAAAGGGGGAAATGGATTTGCATCTCAGTGGGGGCATGGGGAAGAGGGGGATATTTGTAGGTTAGTTAGCAAAAAAATGGAGAATTCAGTGTTCACATTGCAGGCTGTAAGGTCCCAAGGTGCTGTTCCTGCAATTAAACACTACTTTGTGTGCTATCCAGGTAAGTCAAACCATACATGTGGACAACAGGCACTGCAAAATGTAGTCGGCACCTGGGGCCAGAGCATAGATGGCATTGATGGCTGTACAGGACAATGCATCTGTGACCTGGTTGCTCTTGCCTGCGATGTGCTGGACGCAAGTCATGTATTCTGAGATGTAGGTCAGGTGGCGCTGCTGTCGGGCTGACCAAGGATCAGACACTTTGGCAAAGACAAACGTGAGTGGCTTGTGGTCGGTGAAAGCTGTGAAATGCCTGCCCTCGATGAAGTAGCAGAAATGCCAGGTGGCCAGGTAGAGAGTGAGGAGCTCCCGGTCGAAAGAGCTGTACTTCTGCTCAGGAGTTCTCGGGTGATGACTGAAAAAGGTGAGGGGCTGCCAACTACCATTGATCAGTTGTTCCAGCACTGTGCCAGATGCGTCGACCGTGAGAGCTGTTGGCTTTGTCGAACGTGGCCGTGTCGTCCCAAACAAGTTCTTTTGGCTTGTTGGCCAGGGCCTTGAACAGTAGTTGCATGATCCTGGGGGGCTGCTGGCACAAGTGGTGGTGGAACTTGACCATGCCTACAAACTCTTGGAGTTCCTACACAGTAGAGGGTTTGGCAAACTAGCGAATGGCCTCGAGCTTGGTCGGGAGCGGGACTGCTCCGTGCTGGTTGATGGAAGTGAGGTCTAACTGAAGCTTGGCAAGTTTGATGGCCAGGCCATGCTCGTTGAGCCTCTGGCAGAGCTGCCGGAGGTGTGCGTGGTGTTCCTGGTGACGGCGGATGGCGACGAGGATGTCGTCTAGGTAGATGAACACGAAGTCCAGCTCCTGGCCCACCGTGTCCATGTGCCGTTGGAAAGCTTGGGCGGCGTTCTTGAGGCCGAAAGGCATGTGCAGGAACTCAAAGAGCCCGAATGGGGTGATGAGGGCCGTCTTGGGGATGTCGTCTGGGTGGACCGGAATCTGATAGTAGCCGCTTACCAGGTCGATCTTGGAAAATACCTTGCAATCGTTCGGGTTTGCCGTGAAGTCCTGGATGTGAGGGACAGGGTACCGGTGGGCTGTTGTGACCTCGTTGAGACGGCGGTAGTCCCCACAGAGTCTCCAGCCTCCAGACGCTTTGGGGACCATGTGAAGTGGGGATGCCCACGAGCTGTCTGAGCGGGGCACTATGCCCATTTCCTCCATCTTGCGGAACTCTTCTTTGGCCAGTTGGAGCTTGTGTGGGGGCAGCCTGCGTGCGTGTACGTGGAGCGGCGGTCCGGTGGTGGGGATATGGTGCTTCACCCCATGCTTGAGGCTGGTCGTTGTGAACTAGGGAGTTAGTATGATGTCAGGAAATCGGCCAAGATCCTGGCATACTCTTTGTCGGAGAAGGTCACCAGGCCGAGGTGGGGCGCGATAAATTCGGCATGGCGCTAGGCGATCGACTCGAATGTCTCAAGAATTAACGAGACGTTGTCCTTTCACGTCGACCAGCAGGGTGTGCGCCCGGAGGAAGTCGGTGCCCAGTAGCGGTTGTGAGACGTCGGTAATGGTAAAGTCCATTTGAAACAACAGGAGTTGAAGTTGAGCGGGATCGTGCAGACCCTGTATGTTCTGATGTTGTTGCTGTTGGCATTTCCCAGAAACAGTGGTCGGCATCGACAGGCCTTGGAGTCCCACCTTTGGTGGTAGTAGCACCACTTGTCCTTGCTGACGCCATTCGTAGCCAAAGTCACTGCTGCTCCTTCCGTGCAGGCTAGGACCACCCGTATGACCTGCCTAGGCACAGCCGCCACCTGATTGATGGTGGCTCCACCCTGCTGTTAGTCCTGCCACAGCATGTCCGCACGGGCTGCCAGCCATCAGGGATCGGTGAAATTGGCATCCGCGAGGAGCAGGCGGATGTCCTCAGGCATCTGCTTGAGGAAGATCTGTTCGAAAAGGAATCGGGTCTTGTGTCCATCCATCAGGGCGAGCATTTTGTTCATGAACGCGGACGGTTTGCGGTTGCCTAGGTCATCCATGTGCAGGGGTTTTGCTGCCCTGTCGTCATGGCTGAGACGAAATGTGTCCTTGAGGAGCATCTTGATCCCTTTGTGCTTGTTGTGGGCGGGTGGCTGGCGAAGGTAATAGATGAAGCGCCCGGCGGTTTCCATGTCCAGCGCACTGACCACGTAGTAGTACTTGGTGATGTCGGCAGTTATCTGACAGATATGGAATTGGGCTTCGGCCTATTCAAGCCACACCTGGGGCTGTGATGCCAGAAGGTGGGCAGTTTGAGTGCAATTGCATTCTGCTGATCTGGGTTGTCTCCGGCATGATGAAATCCAGAAGAGGCCATTTTGAATCGTCGGGGTCACCACTGAAGAGGTTCACGTGTTGTACAAACACTCATTTAATATTTAAACACAGTTTAATATTAGTACAAAAGCGATGGCTGCTGTCGTCTGCTGCACCGTCACCTGACCACTCAATTCGGCATTGATTGGTCAGCCCAGATCATGCCAGTTCACGTGAGATCTCGAGCTCGACAAACGGAGGTGCGAGACCAAAGCGGCTCGGCCACAAGATGGCGCCACAAATGTAGGAAAATGGGACTGGTGTAGGTGGCCAAATTCAGATATTTGGAGAGGTACATAGATGGGGATGGTTTAGATATGGGCCAAACATGGGTAATCGGAGATAGACACAATGCTGGAGTAACTCAGCGGGACAGGCAGCATCTCTGGAGAGAAGGAATAGGTTGAGACCTTTCTTCAGACTGAGTCGGGGGAGAAGGAGCGTAAAGATCAAAGCAGATGATGTTAAGGAAATATAGAATGGTTCATTGGTAGCAGAGGGGAAGATGTCAACATTGCATACAATCAGTAATATTTAATCAGGACAGTAGAACTAGTCGGAAAACTTGGATGGTGAAGGGACGGATAGAGAGGGTTACTTGAAGTTAGAGAAGTCAATATTCATAGCACTGGGTTGTAAGCTGCCCAGGGGAAATATGAGGTGCTGTTCCTCCAATTTGCGTTGGGCCTCACTCTGAGAATGGAGGAGGCCCAGGACAAAGGTCCATATGAGGAGGGGGAATTAGTGTATAGTAACCTGGAGATCATGTACTTCTGGACGGACTAGCTTGGACAGGGCATCTGGGTCGTCATGGAGGAGTTGGGTTGAGTGACTATGACAGAGATCAGGACGATCATGGGATGAACGGCTGTACACCTCCACGACTGGCTGACTGAGGAGAGAACACAACACCAGCTGCCAATGATCAGCACATTCTAGCCAGCAAAGAGTCAGTGGCAGAGAGAAAGCACGAGGCCACTGAGCACACGATTAGCTTGTGTAGATTGAATCCAGGGAAAGACCAGACCAAACTCTCACATTTTAAGTGTGAATGTAATTCAAACTCATCCTTCTCCCAACATCAGCAGGAACAAGGATTTCAAACATGGAAGAGTTTGTTACAACAGGGACCAATGTGCATCCATCTGATCTAACAGTGAATAAACTAGTGCCAAAGACCTGGGTTTAGAAACATAGAAACATAGAAAATAGGTGCAGGAGGAGGCCATTTGAGCCAGCACCGCCATTCATTGTGATCATGGTTGATCGTCCCCTATCAATAACCCGTGCCTGCCTTCTCCCCATATCCCTTCACTCCACTAGCCCCTAGAGCTCTATCTAGCTCTCTCTTAAACCCATCCAGTGATTTGGCCTCCACTGCCCTCTGTGGCAGGGAATTCCACAAATTCACAACTCTCTGGGTGAAAAAGCTTTTTCTCACCTCAGTCTTAAATTCTAAATTTAATCCTGTACGGAGTTTGTATGTTCTCCCTGTAATCATGTGGGTTTCCTCTTGGTGCTTCGGTTTCCTCCCACGTTCCAAAGACGTGCAGGTTTGTAAGTTAATTGGTTTCTAAATTGTCCCTAGTGGGTAGGAGAGAACTAGTGTATTGGTGGTAGGTGCAGAATCGGTGGGCCGAAGGGCCTGTTTCCATGCTCTATCTCTACACTAAGCTCAAAATATCCATCACCGGTGGTGCAGCGGTAGAATTACTGCCTTACAGCGCTTGCAGCGCCAGAGACCCGGACTCAATCCTGACTACGGGCGCTGTATGTACGGAGTCTGTACGTTCTCCCCATGACCGCGTGGGTTTACTCCGAGTTCTTTGGTTTCTTCCCACACTCCACAGACCTACGTGTTGTAGGTTAATTGGCTTGGTATAAGTGTAAAATTGTCCCCAGTGTGTGTAGGATAGGGTTAGTGTGCAGGAATCGCTGGTCGGTGTGGAATTGGTGGGCCGAAGGGCCTGTTACTAAACTATATTCTTGTCCAAGAGATGAAAGCTGTCTTGCAGGAGTAGCCATGGTGAAGATTACAGAGACCTGGGACACCAGAAAGGAAGGCTGTGTGCCATATAGGCTGTGGGCCGAGGTGCTTTTTCGTTTAAATTTTTGACCCAAATCACGTAACTATCTGAATTTTTAACATTGTGCAAAAATATTATAAAATCATACCTGAAACTCATTGAGACCAAAACCTGCACATATTTTTAAAATATGAGGAAAAACCTCCAATTTTCCGAGGAGTAATTGTCCAATCAATGCACGTTTGACATTGGTCAATTGGCGTCCAACACAATTATGCGCTTTGTTTCATGGTAGTTGGGCATCGAGCATTCTGGGATCATGGCTGCCTCTTAATTACTTCAAAACAATAGCAAGGTTTCGAAGGAATAAAGGTAATGCTAACCTTGCTGATTAATTTGTTTTACAATTGATTTATCTTTGTAAAGTTTTTATGTGAACTGTTAAATAAAAATGATAAATAAAAATGTAGAGCTAGGATTAGGGTCAGTCGGTCACAAGTCAGTCAGTCAGAGGTCAGTCAGTCAATCGAGCAGTCAGTCGGTCGGGCTGTTCGGCCGGCCGGTGGATGCTGCGAAGGATCGGTTGGACTGGCGGTAGGCCGGTGTTGCAGCGGGCGGACTGACGGAGCCGGTGCTATGTGGGTGCTGAAGGCGGCCCGGGTGGCGTGCAGGGCAGTGCTGCTCCCCACCATCATCACCATGATCATCCAGAAGGGCATGCTTGCCGAGGTGGATGCTCTGAGCGGCCACACCTATGGAGCCTGCAGCCGGTCCTAAAGCGGCTCCAGCTCCAGCCGTGGGCAGCTCTGGAAGGGGGTTGAGTTAGGGTTAGGCATTTTCCTCTCGTGGAAGATGGCTTAGGCTTCCTCCAGCCTGGCACTGCCCCAATCCCACTACTGCTGTGACCCCCACTCTGCCCACTGGCAGTCAGTGGGGTTCAGTAAATGGGGAACCCATCAATTAGGCTGGTTCAAGAGCCAGACCTCTGCAGCAGTCTCATTCAAAATACACACACAATTATATTCATTAGATTATTTTTTATTATATATAATTACAGTCATATTCACGTCATATATATATATATCAATTACTCCATAGTTTAAATAGACAGCAGCATAGAATTAGGCTCCCCATGGAGTAATTGAGCATTGAGCACTAGATGGCACTTGCTTTTTCGATCTCATTTTCTAACTGGCTTAATTAATTAATGTGGAACTTTTGGCACTGACGAGTAATGACTTAATTCTCAATTATATTTTATCTAAATCTGTGCAAAATTTAGAGTAGTTCCCAGACATGGGTCAGGAAAGTTAAATTCCAGACACATTTTCGATGCTCGGACCACGGCCTAATAATGATGACCATGCAGTGGTTCTGACACACTACACATCCACTCTTGCATCTAACAGCCTTGACCCACTGCAATACACCTACAGCAGCAACAGGTCCACTGCAGGTACCACCTCTCTGGCCCTTCACTCACCCCTGGAGCATCTGCAGAGCTGGAAACCTTCAAGTTCAAGTGAGTTTATTGTCATGTGTCCCTGATAGGACAATGAAATTCTTGCTTTGCTTCAGCACAACAGAACATAGTAGGCATTGACTACAAGGCATTCTATAAATATATACACACATGAATCAATATACTGATAAAATGCAAATAACAGTATTGGCTAATAAAGTTCAGTGTTTTGTCCGAGCCAGGTTTGACAGCCTGATGGCTGTGGGGAAGTAGCTGTTCCTGAACCTGGTCATTGCAGTCTTCAGGCTCCTGTACCTTCTACCTGAAGGTAGTAGGGAGATGAGTGTGTGGCCAGGATGGTGTGGGTCCTTGATGATACTGCCAGCCTTTTTGAGGCAGCGACTGTGATAGATCCCCTCGATGGAAGGGAGGTCAGAGCCGATGATGGACTGGGCAGTGTTTACTACTTTTTGTAGTCTTTTCCTCTCCAGGGCGCTCAAGTTGCCGAACCAAGCCACGATGCAACCGGTCAGCATGCTCTCTACTGTGCACCTGTAGAAGTTAGAGAGAGTCCTCCTTGACAAACCGATTCTCCGTAATCTTCTCAGGAAGTAGAGGCGCTGATGTGCTTTCTTAATAATGGCATCAGTGTTCTCGGACCAGGAAAGATCTTCAGAGATGTGCACGCCCAGGAATTTGAAGCTGTTGACCCTTTCAACCATCGATCCGTTGATATAAACAGGACTGTGGGTCCCCATCCTACTCCTTCCAAAGTCCACAATCAGTTCCTTGGTTTTGCTGGTGTTGATGGCCAGGTTATTGTGCTGGCACCATATGGACAGTTGCTCGATCTCTCTTCTATACTCTGACTCATCCCCATCATTGATACGTCCCACAACAGTGGTGTCGTCAGCGAACTTGATGATGGAGTTCGCACTATGTCCGGCTACGCAGTCATGATTATAGAGAGTACAGCAGGGGACTGAGCACGCAGCCTTGAGGTGCTCCCGTGCTGATTGTTATTGAGTCTGACACATTTCCACCAATACGAACAGACTGTGGTCTGAGAGTGAGGAAGTCGAGGATCCAATTGCAGGGGGATGCGCAGAGACCCAGTTCTGCGAGTTTGGTAACCAGCTTGGAGGGGATGATTGTGTTAAATGCCGAGCTGTAATCGATGAATAACAGCCTGACATATGAGTTTTTGTTGTCCAAGTGGTCCAGAGCGGAGTGGAGGGCCAGCGAGATCGCATCCACCGTTGATCTGTTGTGGCGGTAAGCAAACTGCAGTGGGTCCAGGTTTTTGTCGAGGTAGGAGTTGATCTGCGTCATGATCAACTTCTCAAAGCACTTCATCACCACAGGCGTTAGTGCCACAGGTCGATAGTCATTGAGGCACGTCACCTTACTCTTCTTGGGCACCGGTATAATTGATGCCCTTTTGAAGCAGGTGGGAACCTCAGACCTCAGAAGTGAGAGGTTGAAAATGTCCGTAAAAACTCCAGCCCGTTGGTCCGCACAGGTTTTTAGAACACGACCAGGTATACCATCAGGTCCAGGCGCTTTTCGAGGGTTCACCCCTCTGAAGGATTTCCTGACGTTGGCCTCTGTGACTGAGACTGAAATATCATCACAGCGAATGGGGGCTCGGCAAGGCACATCGGTGTTCTCCCTATCAAAGCGTGCGTAAAACGCATTGAGCTCATCAGGGAGTGATGTTTCGCCGACATTCGAGCTGCCTCCTGATTTCGCCTTGTAAGAGGTGATTGCATTCAGGCCCTGCCACAGCCGCCAAACATCTATCTCTTCCTCCAGTTTGGAGCAGAAGTCCCTTTTGGCCTTTTTGATGGCCTTACCAAGGTCGTATCTGGACTTCTTGTAGGCCACTGTATCATCAGACATGAATGCCTGGTGTCTGGACTTCAGAAGAGTGCGGATCTCAAAGTTCATCCAAGGTTTCTGATTGGGAAACGCTCGGAAGGTTTTGGTGGGGATGCAGTCCTCCACACACTTCTTAATGAAGTCTGTAACAGCTGTGGCGTATTCGTTCAGGTCCGTTGCCGAGTCCTTGAACATTGCCCAGTCTACAGACTCCAAACAGTCCTGGAGTTGTTCCTCTGCCCCCCCCCCCCCCCGACCAGCTCTGTACTGTCCTCACCTCTGGGGGTGCGCTCTTTAATTGCTGCCTGTAGGCAGGAAGAAGCAGCACTGCGGTCTGGTCGGATTTACCGAAGTGAGGGCGAGGGATAGAACGATAGGCATTCTTGATGGTCGTGTAGCAATGGTCGAGGGTGTTTGGTCCTCTGGTGCAGCAGGAGACATGTTGGTGGAAGTTAGGGAGTGATTTCTTTAGGTTTGCCTTATTGAAGTCCCCGGCTATGGTGGTGAACGCCTCGGGGTAAGACGTCTGGTGTTTGTTGACCACGGCGTGCAGCTCCTCCAGTGCCAGACGGACGTCTGCCTGGGGTGGGATGTGGACCGCGGTCAGGATGATGGAGGTGAATGCCCTTGGGAGGTAGAAGGGACGGCACTTCACCGCCAGATGTTCGAGGTGTGGAGAACAGGAGTTGGACAGGACTGCCACGTCTGAGCACCACGCAGAGTTGACCATGAGGCAGACGCCCCCTCTCCCTTTCCCAGATGCCAGTGTACGGTCCATACAGTGGATGGAGAACCCTTCAGGCTGGACCGCTGAGTCTGGGGAGCTGGGGGTGAGCCATGTCTCTGTGAAACAGAACACAGAGCAATCCCTCAGCTCCCTTTGATAAAGCAGTCTTGCCCTTTAGTCCTCCACTTTATTTTCAAGGGACTGTACGTTGGCCAGTAGGATAGTCGGGAGAGGGGGCCGAAGTCCCCTGCGCTTCAGTCTGACCTGAAGTCCTGCCCGCCGGCCACGTTTCAGGACACAATGGAGGCTTCCCCTTTGTTTCCAGGTACTGTGTTTACTGTACCTGCTGTTTCTGCGGACCTGCGCTGGAACGGGGATTCCTTCACAGACGGCAGCTCCAGCTCCGTAACGAACGGGGGTACCTTCAAAGTCGGCAGCTCCAGCTTCATTGTTCCTGGGAGATCCGGCCCGTCGGCTCTGGAGGTCATCCTGGGGTTTCCAGGTACCGTACCTGGGTTCCTCAGTCGGGTCGGGAGTTCCACAGCCAGCGTGGGAAAATTTAAAGTCCGGGGCTCCCGCAGCTGCGGGAGATCGCGAAATTGCCAGCGCTTTCAGCTGCCCAAGCAGCTTGTCTGAAACGGCACCGATTACTGCCGTTTCCCTGATGCAGTTGAGTTGATGGAAGTTGTAGGTGAACCTTTTCTGTTCTGGTGCTCCGGAAGGAAGCCTTACTTCCTTATCTCTGTGTCTCCCTCTCCCCTGACACTCGGAATGAAGGAATGTCACCCGTTCCTTCCCTCCTGTCCCGCTGAGTTACTCCAGCATGTTGTGTCCATCTACAAGGAAACTTATGCCAGAATCTGGTTTATTGATTAGACAATGAACTGCAAAGTGTTAGAATGTTGAACAAAAAGTCCCCAAAAGATTGCAGTAACTCAGGTGAGGCAACTCTGGAGGCAATGAAAGTTGTTGAGTTGTTGGGGCTGTGAGGCGTTTCAGATGGAGGTCAGAAAGGACAGGATGGAATTGCGTTATTTGGAGATGAGTTTTGGGGTCGGTGAGGACTCGGTCCCCGCGATCCGGCACTTTGTCCCTTCAATGCCCCCGCGTTACGGAAATCCACCCGAGTATTGTGACGCCATGTGACGGACGTGACAAACAGCCAATCACAGCGGCCACCGAGCCCGGTGACCCCGCCCGTTGCCCTTCTCCTGCCTCCGATTGGCCGCGCGTCCGCCCGCCGCCGTCATGTGGAGCCTAGTCCCGCCCCTCCCTCCCTCCCACCCACCCTCAGCGGTCCCGGTCACAGCGGCCCCCAGTTCCCCAGTCCCCCAGTCCCGTCCCCCCCACAGCGGCCCCCAGTCCCGTCCCCCCTCCACCCACAGCGGCCCCCAGTCCCCGGTCCCGTCCCCCCCACAGCGGCCCCCAGTCCCCAGTCCCGTCCCCCCCACAGCGGCCCCCAGTCCCCAGTCCCCCCTCCACCCACAGCGGCCCCCAGTCCCCCAGTCCCGTCCCCCCCACAGCGGCCCCCAGTCCCGTCCCCCCTCCACCCACAGCGGCCCCCAGTCCCGTCCCCCCTCCACCCACAGCGGCCCCCAGTCCCCAGTCCCGTCCCCCCCACAGCGGCCCCCAGTCCCCAGTCCCGTCCCCCCCACAGCGGCCCCCAGTCCCCGTCCCCTCTCCTCCCACAGCGGCCCCCAGTCCCCAGTCCCGTCCCCCCCACAGCGGCCCCCAGTCCCGTCCCACCCACAGCGGCCCCTCTCCCTGTCACAGCGGGCAATTCCGTCCCCTCCTCCCGGCTCCACCATCCCCCTCCTCCCTCACGGTTCCAGCTACCCCATCCTCCCTCCCCTGCTCCCCTCCCTCTCGCCCCCCGGCTGTTCCATTCTCTCTCCCTGCCACCCACCGCTGCCCTCACTCCCGGCCCCTGTCCCGCTTCAGCTTGGCTCAGCGACAGAGCGGGGCCGGCACCATGTGAGGGCAGAGTCCCGGCTTTGCTCAGCACCGCTTCCACCCTCCCTCCCCCATCCTTCCCGTGGTTCCTGATGCTCCTTCACTGAATCAATGTCGTCCCTCCTGGACAAACTATCCGCCGGCACCCTCGACCAGATCGAGAGCCTACGGACACAGGTTCAAGACGATGCCATCCTGGTCGAGGTAGCGTGGGAGGTAACCAACAAAGGTGAGGAGTAGAAGACACACAAAAGCTGGAGTAACAGTGGGTCAGGCAGCATCTGTGGAGAAAA
This sequence comes from Malacoraja senta, assembly GCA_038087875.1. Taxonomy (NCBI): domain Eukaryota; kingdom Metazoa; phylum Chordata; class Chondrichthyes; order Rajiformes; family Rajidae; genus Malacoraja; species Malacoraja senta. The sequence goes on along the minus strand of JAXLNO010001870.1, from coordinate 159,732 downwards.
GGAATAGGTGTAGGAAGAAACTGCAGATGCTGGTTTTAACCGAAGATAGACTCTCATCTACACCTCGCAATGCCTTGGAAAAGCAGCCAACATAATCAAAGACGTCCCACCCCGGCCATTCCTTCTTCTCCCTGCTCCCATCGAATAGAAGATATCCAACCTTGAAAGAGCGCATCACCAGACTTAGGGACAGCTTCTTCCCCTCTGTTATCAGGCTTCTGAACGGTCCGTCCATAAACTAAGGTACTGTCCGATTCATCTTTGCCTCATTCATAAATGATAGGAGCCCTTTCTCCAGAGATGCTGTCTGACCCATTGAGTTACTCCAGCTTTTTGCGTCTATAAAAGGAATAGGCGACGTTTCGGGTCGAGGCCCTTCTTCAGACTAAGAGTAAGGGGGAAAGGAGAGACACAGACGGTTATGTAGAGAAACATGGCCGATGTGGCAGGGAGCGAACCTCTGACCCCTGGTCTCTCTGCTGTGACACCAGTTCATGTCCCTGGAACTAGGACTGGGCTAGAGTCATAGTGATACAGTGTGGAAACAGGCCCTTTGGCCCAACTTGCCCACACCGGCCAACATGTCCCACCTGCCCGCATTTGGTCCTTATCCCTCCAAACCTGTCCTATCCATGTACACAAAAATGCTGGAGAAACTCAGCGGGTGCAGCAGCATCTATGGAGCGAAGGAAATAGGTAACGTTTCGGGCCGAAACCCTTCTTCAGAAACGTTACCTATTTCCTTCGCTCCATAGATGCTGCTGCACCCGCTGAGTTTCTCCAGCATTTTTGTGTACCTTCGATTTTCCAGCATCTGCAGTTCCTTCTTTAACACTTTGTCCTATCCATGTACCTGCCTAACTGTTGTTTAAATGTTGGAGTAGTCCCTGCCTCAACTACCTCCTCTGGCAGCGTGTTCCATACACCCACCACCCTTTGTGTGAAAAAGTTACCACTCAGGTTCCTTTTAAATCTTTTGTTGCAATTTTTCACAACCATCTTCACTTATCTGCAAAACCACCCACTGTTGTATCATCTGCAATCTTGCTAATCTTGTGTGTGTTCTCATCCAAACCATAGATTTAGCTTCATATTGTCATATGCACAGTGAAATGTTTTGTTTTGCATGCAAGCCAAACAGATCGTATAATTTAATACATCAATATAATTAAATCAATCACAAGTACAAAACTTGGGCAACACCATATAGTTTCTCAGCATTGTAGCAGAACAGTTCCAGTGACAAATTCCAATGTCCAGAAGGCTGTGGAGGCCAAGTCAATGGATATTTTGAAGATTCTTGTTTAGTATGGGTGTCAGGGGTTATGGGGAGAAGGCAGGAGAATGGGGTTGAGGGGGAGAATTAGATCAACCATGATTGAATGGCGGAGTTCACTTGACTGGCCAAATGGCCTAATTCTGCTCCTATCACTTATGGATGAGGCAAAGGTGAACCAGACCCTAGTTTATGGAAGAACTGTTCAAAAGCCCGCCAACAGAAGTGAAGAAGCCGTTCCTAAGTCTGGTGGTGCACGCTTTCAAGGTTGGGTATCTTCTATCTGATGGGAGCAGGGAGAAGGAATGGCCAGGGTGGGACATCTTTGATTATGTTGGCTGCTTTTCCAAGGCTGAGTGAGGTGTAGATGGAGTCAGTGGTGGGAAGGTCTGGTCTGTGTGAAGATCTGGGCTACATCTGCAACTCTGCAATTTCTTGCTCTCTTGGGCAGAGCTGTTCCGTAACCCTTTTAGCAACCCAACAGTATGTTTTCTAAGGTGCATCTGTAGTGGTTTGTGAGAGTTACTGGAGCCATGCTGAATTTCTTCAGTGTCCCATTTGGCCATCGGTTCAATGTCCTAGGTCCATCTATAAAGGCTGTATATTCTCACAAGTTTACAAGTTATAGGAGCAGAATTAGGCCATTTGGCCCATCGAGTCTACTCCACCATTCAATCATGGCTGATCTCTGCCCTAATCCCATTTTCCTGCCTTCTCCCCATAACCCTTGACACCCATTCTAATCAAGAATTTGTCTATCTCTGCCTTAAAAACATCCACTGACGAAGTCCACAGCCCTCTGTGGCAATGAGTTCCACAGATTAAATACCCTCTGACTAAAGAAGTTGCTCCTCGCCTTTCTAAAAGAGCACCCTTTTAATTCTGAGGCTATGACCTCTGGTCCTAGACTCTCCCACCAATAAAAACATCCTTTCCACATCCACTCTTTCTGTGCCCTCTACTCTCCGACTGGTTTTCGCAAGAGGCAGAGCTTTAAGGTGATAGGGGCAAGTTTAAAGGAGATGTGTGGGGAAGGTTTGTTTACACAAATGGTGCCAGGAGTGGTGGTGGAGGCAGATTGGACAGTGCCATTGAAGAGACTTTTAGGCACCTGGATATACTGGGAACGGAGGTGTGAATTCCGTCTTTTGCACCCCTTAGTCCGTTCAGTGAAAACACTGACTACAATACTGTAAAAATCCTTTATTTCACCTAGGTGACCTTGCTTCCCTTTCTTGCTCCGGAGAGCTCTCCATCTCCGGTTCAGCAAACGGAAAACATGTGCCCTCAAAAACAGGAAAGTATATATTTATAGGGCTAATACAATGGGAGGTAACTTACAATGAGGGGTAATCTCCTAGACCAATCCCTACAGTATAACAATCATCAGAGGTGGGGACAATCTTCCCACCCAATGACAACCACGCATAGCATAATTGATCGAGATAACACGAGATTGATCCCTGGGATGGCGGGACTGTCATATGAGGAAAGATTGAAAAGACTAGGCTTGTATTCACTGGAGTTTAGAAGGATGAGGGGGGATCTTATAGAAACATATAAAATTATAACAGGACTGGACAAGCTAGATGCAGGAAAAATGTTCCCAATGTGGGGCGAGTCCAGAACCAGGGGCCACAGTCTTAGAATAAAGGGGAGGTCATTTAAGACTGAGGTGAGAAAAAACATTTTCACCCAGAGAGTTGTGAATTTATGGAATTCCCTGCCACAGAGGGCAGTGGAGGCCAAGTCACTGGATGGATTTAAGAGAGAGTTAGGTAGAGCTCTAGGGGCTAGTGGACTCAAGGGATATGGGGAGAAGGCAGGCATGGGTTATTGATAGGGGACGATCAGCCATGATCACAATGAATGGCGGTGCTGGCTCCTCCTGCACCTATTTTCTATGTTTCTATGTTTCTATAATACATCTCAGCCAATTACAACAGCATCAAATATCACATGTTTTACAGGAATGATGATGTCACAGCAAACCTTATTTCAGCCACTAGGTATGCCATGATGTCCGAGAGATAGAATACTTAACCCTTTCAGTCCCAAAGTACCCCCTCTTTTGCATATTCTAATTCCCTCCTTTTATCATTCCATGTTAACTCCTCACATTCCTTCTAATCTAATATATCCTGTAACTTCTATCCTTCCCAGTCATTCAAACTCTTCCTGCACCTTATCGACGTACTCAGTCTTTTCTTCATCACATACTTTAGTCTGTCTTAACATTCTAGTAATAACATTCTCGGAGCACCTAGACCTTCTAACGCTGTCTGCATTCTTCCCAGTACACATTTCAGAATAGCCAAAATGACAAACGTACAGACAATTGCAATCCCCAGGTACATTGACAGATTAATTAGCAAGTCTGAGCAGCTTCCAAAGCCCCAATCACCCCAGCCAGTTGCCTCCTTCATGTTATCCAACTGTTCTCTTGTTAACAATGAAACAGGTGATATTCTCGGTCTGATCCATTACTCCCATGATACGCTTTCCTTTCACAATGACACAAACCAGTTTCCTTTCACAATGACACAAACACTGCCCACCCAAGCCAGTAGGTAGTCTAGGGCATCTAAATCTGCATCGCAAACAGTCTGAGCTCGGATCATTCTTCAGTTAGTGCTTCAAGATCTTGGGTAGCATTACCCAAGATCGTTAGTCCACATACGATATCATTACGATTGCTAGCTGCTATATAGCCTCCAACCTACCCTAAACTGAAAACGCCAGCCCATCCATATCCCACCTGACTTCCCAAGAGTGTTGGATTTTTCCGAAACTGCTTTAGTCACCAACCTTCGATCGGATACCCATTGTGAGGGACAGGGTACTGTCGTAGGGATCAGGGTTTCTACTGCTACCTGTCTAGGGAATGGTGGATTCAGGACATTAGTGGCTGTGCCGTTAAAGAAAAAGAAGAGATCAGGCGATTTAAAAAACAAGACGCCATGACATCCCGAATACTTGCTTTGATCTAGCATTATTCCCCCTGTCCATTTCCTAAACGACTCTGGGAGCCATCGCGCGTCCCTGCCACCTCCGTCCTTGGATACCTGGGTAAGTGGGAATGTATAGTTTTGCAACACTACGTGTGTTTTTTTGCATACTTCAGAAACTAGTCGGGGTCCTGTGGCAAGGGGAACACGGGTATAGTGATGACATTCACACTTCCCTTGGTCATCTTCTACCTTGCAGGTCCTAGTTTATCTCTTATCTGTGTACCTCCATGCTTAAAGGGTTTACACGTTACGCCCTCCTTTTGACATGCAAGGAACATGGTAACATAGCAATAGTCCATAATTATGCTTCTCCTTCTTTGCTGTTGCCATCACATTGCAGTGCATCTCCTTCACAGAGGTGATGAATTCTCTTGAGGTTGTCATGTCGGCAGTAACCCAAGGTAGGCAAGCACCATGTCCATGGTGGCGCAACTTGTCTGTCCTGGGAAGAAATTTCTTAAAGTTGAGAAGAGGTTAGCGTTTTAGGTTTGTAGGCACAATACTGACAATCTTACAGTGGTGAAGGTGGATGCACACGTTTCTCCCTTCCACCTGCCCTGGTTAATGATAAAATATAGTTAGTCATTTCCGTTGTCATATGGTAAAAGTAAACGACCTTTGAGGTATTCTGGTTCCATGGGGTTCTGAGTGGGCGGCCATATACAATCTCTGCTGGGATCAACCGAACCTTCCCTGCTGGATTGGTACACATCCGGAATAGCGCCACAGGGAGCAGTTTAAGCCAATTGGTCCCTGTTTCAGTCTATAATTTTGCGAGTTTATTTTTCAATATTTGATTGGCCCGTTCAACGAGTCCAGCAGCCTGTGGCCGATAGACACAATGTAATTACTGTTGGATGCCCATCTGGGCGCAAAATTCTTTGGTCACCTTTCCCACAAAATTAGGGCCATTATCCCAACTCAGTCGAGTTGGGATTCCATACCTGGGTATAATTTCTTTCATAAGTACTTTAACAACTGTAGAGGCTTTGTTGTCCTCGGTGGGGTATGCTTCAATCCATTTACTGAAGACATCAACCATAATTAATACATAATTATAAAACTGACATCTTTCCAACTCAATGTAGACCATTTGGAGGGTCTCAAAGGGACCCATGGGTAAAGGGGTTCTCCCTTGTTCGCAGGTTATACCCTTCCTGGGGTTATATTGCTGACGGGTCAGACAACGACTACTAATCCCCTGAGCCACAGTCTGCAACTTTGGATGCCACCATGTATCTAAAAGCGTATCACCAGTTGCTCGGGCACCACAGTGAGTTGCAAAGTGTATACATTCAATAACCCACATTGCAAGTTCATCTGACATACATGTTGCCCTGCCGGGGTAACCCATAATCCCGACATGCAATCAACTTTACAACCAAGCTGTTTCCACATTTCTATATCTCGGTCAGGAGCATCGTCCTGTAATCTAATGACATCTTGGATGGTTGGCATTGCCGAGGAAGACTTGCCTTTGTCTATGCCTTTAGTCTGCCTCATCATTTTAGGTGCCACCACCCTGCGCCCCTGGATCAGTTCATTAGCTACTTGGTCGGCACGGCGATTTCCGACATCTACTGGGTTTTGGCCCATAGTACGAGTCATACATGTTAATACGGAAATTTGTTTTGGCAACATTAGGGATTGTAACAGGCCTGATACCAATTTCTGGTGGGATGTCTGTGTTCCTGCTGAAGTCAAGAATCCCCTATTTATCCACAACTGACCAAAGTCATGGACCACTCCGAAAGCATACCGAGAGTCAGTAAAAATGTTGATTCTCAAGTCCTTCCCTAAGATGCAGGCCCTTATCAGGGCAAACAGTTCCGCTTGTTGGGCAGAGAATGGTGTTTCGAAGGCCGCCACCTCCACATTATTGCCATCCTGATCTATAATTGCGTATCTTGAATGTCTTTTACCCAGTGGTCCAATTGATGCACTCCCATCTACAGACAGAGTTAAGTCAGGGTTTGTCATGGGAATATCTGTCAAATCTTCCCGAACAGAGGTATCTTCTTTAATCACATAGATTCCACTTGTTCCTCTGGTGGTTCGGCAAGAAAGGATGCCGGATTGATGGTGGTACAATACTTAAACTGCAATTTGGGGTTATTCAACAGGTAGATCTCGTATTTATTCTGGCGGGCCATAGTGAGGTGCTGAGTGTGCAACTGTCCCAGCAGGGCCACAACTGAGTGAGAACTATACACTGTTATTAGAGTCAAATTGGCAGCTGATTGTAAACTGTTGTAAATCGCAGTCAAAATCCGTGTACATATGGGATGTACCCGTGCTACCGGATCAAGTTTTGATGAGTAATAGGCCACCAGTCAATGTTTATCTCCATGTTTCTGAGTAAGGACCGCATTGGAGCAATCAGCAAGGATTGTAAAGTACAACTGGAACGGTCGGTCGTAGAGTGGCCTTCCTAATGCTGGTGCCTGTATCAGAGACTTGTCCAAATTTTCAAAGGCTTGTTGAACTTCCTCAGACAATTGAAACTCGCCCTCCATACTAGTGTATGGCATCAGCTTTTTAGTGTCCAGAACAATGTTGGGTATCCACTGGTGATAATAGTTTACCATGGTGAGCCATTGCCTCATCTGCTTTGCCTCTTGTGGTACAGGGAACTACTAATCTGTACTGATTTGGCTTCCCTGCTTTGGGTAGTGTGAGGATCGGTGTGTTGCAAGACGATTGACATTTAACTAGAATGCCCTGCTCCAGCAATCCTCAAATTAACTTATCAATGCTTGGTATTGCCTGTTGCTTCAGTGGGCACTGTTGTATGGAAGGCAGTGTTACATTTTCCTGGAGAGCTACCTGGATGGGATTAATATGAACACATCCTACCTGAGAAGGTTCTTCTGCCCACACCTGTGAGTCTACATACTCTGTTACCTCACTTCCCAGATGATGGCATAACCGTCCTTGGTGACTGAAAAAATTGAACAGTACAATTATTAGGCAATTCTTGTTCATGGCTCATGTTTGGATTCGCCAGGCTGACTGCTTGCTGAACCATAGCGCCTAAATCCTTTGCATGAAATGGGAAATTCACTTTCTTTGTTATATGGGGGGTAACCTCAGAGTCCTGCTTCCACAATTCCAAAGGCACCTCAGCATACTCTGCTGTTCCCAAAAATGTTCACACAACACAATTAGATTTCCACATGCAAAATTTACACAGCAAAACATACCCAGCAAAATCTACACTGTAAAATCTACACCGTAAAAATAAATTCCCCACAAAAAACTCAGAGTTTATTAAAACAACAAAAGTTAACAATGCAAGAACAAAATCATACAAACCATATAACCATATAACCATAACAGCACGGAAACAGGCCATCTTGGCCCTTCAAGTCCGTGCCGAACATTTTTTTTAATTTTTTTTTATTTTTTTAAATTAAAAATAAATACTTCCCCCTAGTCCCATCTACCTGCACTCAGACCATAACCCTCCATTCCTTTCCCGTCCATATACCCATCCAATCTATTTTTAAAGGATAACATCGAACCTGCCTCCACCACTTCCACTGGAAGCTCATTCCACACAGCTACCACTCTCTGAGTAAAGAAGTTCCCCCTAATGTTCCCCCTAAACTTCTGTCCCTTAATTCTCAAGTCATGTCCCCTTGTTTGAATCTTCCCTACTCTCAATGGGAAAAGCTTATCCACGTCCACTCTGTCTAACCAGCTCATAATTTTAAAGACCTCTATCAAGTCCCCTCTTAACCTTCTGCGCTCCAAAGAATAAAGACCTAACTTGTCCAACCTTTCTCTGTAACTTAGTTGCTGAAACCCAGGCAACATTCTAGTAAATCTCCTCTGTACTCTCTCTATTTTGTTGACATCCTTCCTATAATTAGGCGACCAAAATTGTACTCCATACTCCAGAATTGGCCTCACCAATGCCTTGTACAATTTTAACATTACATCCCAACTTCTATATTCAATGCTCTGATTTATAAAGGCCAGCACACCAAAAGCTTTCTTTACCACCCTATCTACATGAGATTCCACCTTCAGGGAACTATGCACAGTTATTCCTAGATCCCTCTGTTCAACTGCATTCCTCAATTCGCTACCATTTACCGTGTACGTCCTATTTTGATTTGTCCTGCCGAGATGTAGCACCTCACATTTATCAGCATTAAACTCCATCTGCCATCTTTCAGCCCACTCTTCCAAATGGCCTAAATCTCTCTGTAAAACTCTAATAAAAGTATTTGATTTTAATACGTTAAATCTGAAGTATTTGAGTTTAATACGTTAAATCTGAAGTATTTGAGTTTACCACTTTAAGTGAAAGCATTCGACTTTAATGCCGCAACTCTAAAGCAGTTACCCAAATTCAAAACAGAGGATGCAGAAAACCATTACCCTCCAAATTCAAAGCAGAGGAATGCAGAGAAATACGAAAGGCTTCTGAAAGCCGTCACCACTTCAAATTTAAAGCAAAACCACACGAACTTAACTTTGAGTATAGGAGCAGGGTGGTTCTACTGCAGTTGTACAGGGTCTTGGTGAGACCACACCTGGAGTATTGCGTACAGTTTTGGTCTCCTAATCTGAGGAAAGACATTCTTGCCATAGAGGGAGTACAGAGAAGGTTCACCAGACTGATTCCTGGGATGTCAGGACTTTCATATGAAGAAAGACTGGATAGACTCGGCTTGTACTCGCTAGAATCTAGAAGACTGAGGGGGGATCTTATAGAAACTTACAAAATTCTTAAGGGGTTGGACAGGCTAGATGCAGGAAGATTGTTCCCGATGTTGGGGAAGTCCAGAACAAGGGGATGAAGTTGCACGCAACAAAATATGGATCTCAATAGACGAGACAACAGATGCTGGGGGGAGATATGTTGCCAATGTGGTCATTGGTACACTGGAGGCAGGTCAACCATCAAAGGAGTATTTGTTGACATCGGAAGTATTAGAGAAGTGAAACAGCTCAACTATTGCTCAGTTGTTTACATCTTCATTTGCTGTACTTTGGCCAGAAGGTATAAAACACAAGAATGTTATTCTGTTTGTGACTGATGCAGCTCCGTACATGAAAAAAGCTGCTCATGCTCTTAAAGTTTTATTCCCCAAAATGTTGCATTTGACATGCTTAGCTCACGGACTACATTGAATTGCCGAGCACATACGTAGCTTGTTTTCAAATGTCGATCGCCTAGTATCCAATGTCAAGAAAATCTTCCTCAAAGCACCGTCACGTGTGCAGTTGTGCAAGGAAATGGTACCTGAGATTCCGCTACCTCCTCAGCCTGTTTTGACTAGGTGGGGTACATGGCTCTCTGCTGTACTCTACTATGCTGCAAATTTTGAAAAGATAAAAGAAATCGTCAACTGTTTTGAAGAAGAAGAATCTGCTGCAGTCAGGATCGCCAGTGAAATCATGCAGAAAAAGTCCCTCCAACGCGATCTGGTGTTTACTGCTTCCAATTTTGCAAACTTCCCACAAGCTATTACTTCCCTTGAGAAACATGGTGAAACAGTAGTGAATAACTTGCAGGTTTTCAACAAAGTAACTGACGATATTCGTAAAGTTCCTGGTGATGTAGGTAAAGACATACAAGGAAAATGTGAGAGAGTGATTTTAGCTAACAAAGATCTTGACGAAATACAAAACATAGCTAAAGTTCTCAAAGGTTGTTGTTATGCACAATATATCAACATGATATAGAGTTTGTAGCTTGTTTTGGGTATGCACCAGTGACCTCAGCTGGGGTAGAAAGACGTTTTTTCACATCTGAAGCATATTCTGTCTGACAGCATAGTTTAACACCAGATAATTTGAAAAAAATGCTAGTAATTATGTGCAACCAGGCAACTTTGGTCATTCAATGTTGTATATCTTTATATTATCATTTTTAACCATATTTTGGTGGAAATAAATGCCCTTTTATGCCCTTTTTGTCAATAAATGCCTTTTTGTGCCTTTTTTGTAATTTTATTATGCCTTTTTGCCTGCCTATTTCAGAGATTTTTAGCGCCTGAACATCCTGGCTCTACTCATAAGGAGTAGGAGTAGAATTGGGCCATTCGGCCCATCAAGTCTACTCCACGACTTAATCATGGCTGATCTATCTCTTCCTCTTAACCAATTCTCCTGCGTTCACCCCATAACCTCTGACACCTGTGCTAATCAAGAATCTATCTATCTTTCTCCACCTTGCCAATTTAACCCTGTGTGTCAGGGAGTGGGAAGCAGAGAAGCGGGTCAGCAAGGAGAGGGATTGAGGGCAAGATGGAGGTGAGGTGAAGTAAGGATGGACAGGCAGGGCCATGGTAGTGAACAGGGTGATGCTGGTGGGCTGAAGTGTGTCTATCTCAATGCAAGGAGTGTTACGGACAAGGCAGATGAATTAAGGACCTGGATAAGTGCAGGGAACTATGATGTGTAGGAAGGAACTGCAGATGCTGGTTTAAACCAAAAATAGACACAAAAAGCTGGAGCAACTCAGCGGGTCAGACAGGAAGTTGTCTGACCTGCTGAGTTACATGGAACTATGATGTTCTAGCTATGATAGAGACTTGGTTGGGGGAAGGACAAGACTGGCAGCTCAAGGTTCCAGGGTTGTAATGTGATGGAGCAGGATGGAAAAGAGGTTGCACTACTCAAGAGAGGGAATGTCACAGCAGGAGAGGACATAATGGAGGCTTCATCTACTGATGGGTTTCAAGAGCTATGGGCTAAATGCTGGCACATAGAGTCGTACAGATTGGAAACCGATGTTCAGCTCAACATGTCTATACCAATCTACACTTGTCCTTTGTTTGGCCCATATACTTCTAAACCTACCTGTCCAAATATATTTTAAATGTTGAGTTAGCAACCTGCTTCAATTACCTCCACTGGCAGATTGTTCCATATGTATGGAAAGGAACTGCAGATGCTGGTTTATACCGAAATTAGGCATATTCGTTCCATATACCCACCATCCTTTGTGCAAAAAAAAAGTTACTGCTCATGTTTCTATTAAATCTTTCCCACCTCTCCTCTGGTCTCGATTCCCCTAACCTGGGTAAAATATTCTTTGCATTTACCCTATCTATTCCTCTCATGATCTTGTACACCTCTATACAGTCACCCTGCATCCTTCAGTGCTCCAAAGAACAAAGTCCTAGCCTGCTCAACCTCTCTCTATTGTACCTTCACTACTAGATCCCTCTGCAACACACTCCCCAGCGCCCTGCCATTCATTGTGTGGGTTCTGCCCTGGTTTGACTTGCCAAAATGCAACACCTCCCGCATATCTGCATTAAACTCCAATAACTGTTCCACAGCCCACTAACAGCTGATCAAGATCCTGCTGTCATTTGTAACCACCTTCGCTATCTATGGTACCACTTAAGTTAGTATTACCTGTAAACAATCTCGTCCAGATTGTTGATATAAACTACAAACCACAATGGGCCCAGATACATAACCCTGAGGTATACCACTAGTCACAGGCCTCGAATCACCCTCTATCACCCTCTGCTTCCTTCTATAAAGCCAATTCTCTATCCAGTCGGCTATCTCTCCCTGAATCCCATGTGATCTAATCTTCCAGAGCAGCCTCCCATTCAGAACCTTGTCAAATGCCTTGCTGTTCCATACAGACAATTTCTACGGCTTTGCCCTGATCAACTTTTGTGGTTGTTTAGTTTAGTTTAGTTTACAGATACAGCGCGGAAACAGGCCCTTCATCCCACCGAGTCCATAACGACCAGCGATCCCCGCTTATTAACACTATCCTACACACACTGGGGACAATTTTCTCGGAGAAAACCCACGCAGGTCCTGGGGAGAATGTATAAACTCCATATAGACAAGCACCCTTAGTCAGGATTGATCGCGGGTCTCTGGCGCTATCTTCAAAATCCTCAAAAGTTACATCTTCAAATAACTCAATCAGATTCGCACAACATGATGTCATATTGTACGTACAAAACCATGCTGACCAATCCTAATCAGCCCATCTATTCAAACACACATGTATCATATCTCTGAATCCTTTCCATTAACCACAGTTAGGTTCACTAGTAAATACTTCCCAGGATTTTCCTTGAAGCCCTTCTTAAATAGAGACACAGCATTCAACACCCTCCAGTGTCCTGGCCCTTCACCCTTGTGTCTAATGATGACTCGTATATCTCAGCCAGGATATCTACAATTTCTTCTCTGGATTCCCTCCGAGTCCCCGCATGTATCTGATCAAGCCCGGGTGATTTATCCACCATCATATGTCTTGGACGTCCAGTGCCTCCTCGACCATAATATGGACTGTCCTTAAGACATCTCCATTATCTGTTTCAAGTTCCCCAGTGTTCATGTCTTTCTCCACAGTAAAAGCAGAGGAGAAATACCCATTGAGGACCTTGCCCATCTCCTGCGGCTCCACAGAGAGATGACCACTTTGGTTTCTGAGGAGCCCTATGCTCATTCTAGTTACCCTCTTTCCCTTAACATACACACAATCTCTATGGACTTTCCTTCATGTTATCTGCTAGAGCTATCTCCTGCCCCCTTTGTGCCCTCCTGATTTCCTTCTTAAGTACACTCCTCGGTTCCTGAAATTTGTCCAAGGATACACCTGATCCCAGCCACCTATACCTATCCCATGTCTACTTCCATGAGGCAGTATGGGATAGGGATGTTCAGGAATGCGAATGGTGCACTCATCCTGATGGGCTTATGGAACAGTGCCCCCAATAACCAGATAGAGGAACAGATAGGCAAGCAGACCATGGAAAGCTGTGAAAGCAATGGGCTACTTCACTGTGGAGTTCAACTTTCTCAATATTGACTGGGACTTTGTTGCAGGAGGCTTAGACAGGGCACAATTTGCATGGTGTACCCTTGCCTTCAGTCAATGCTTCTTCACCTGCCTGACCTCCACTAAGGATCACAAACTTGCCCGCCTGCAGTCTGGGTCTTCCACAGATTCTACTCGACCCAGCCGTGCTCCTGACCGCCGGAGGACCCACCACCGGACCAAGCCGCGGCCAACCGCCAATAGGATGGGACCCACAATGCCATTGTCGCCGTTGGACCCTGGGTCACTGGTGCCGACACTACCACTGACTCTCACCGCTCGCAGGACACGGCTGTCCAAGACACTGACCCTCACCCCCTCTCCAGCCACTTCACCCAGGGCAGGGCAGGGCCACTCAAGGCACTGACCTGCTTATATCAACGGGACGATGGTGGAGAGAGTCAAAAACTTTAAATTCCTGCATGTGCATATTTCCAAAGATCTTTCCTAGACCCATCAGTGTGCTGGGTCTAGGAACTTTGAGGGTATGAGACGTGAATTGGCCAAGATTGACTGGCAATTAGTTCTAAAAGGGTTGACGGTGGATATGCAATGGAAGGCATTTAAAGACTGCATGGATGAACTACAAAAATTGTTCATCCCAGTTTGGCAAAAGAATAAATTAGGGAAGGTAGTGCATCCGTGGATAACAAGGGAAATCAGGGATAGTATCAAAGCAAAAGATGATGCGTACAAATTAGCCAGAAAAAGCAGCATACCAGAGGACTGGGAGAAATTCAGAGAGCAGCAGAGGAGGACAAAGGGCTTAATTAGGAAAGGGAAAATAGATTATGAAAGAAAACTGGCAGGGAACATAAAAACTGACTGCAAAAGTTTTTATAGATATGTGAAGAGAAAGAGATTAGTTAAAACAAATGTAGGTCCCTTGCAGTCAGAAACAGGTGAATTGATCATGGGGAACAAGGATATGGCGGACCAATTGAATAACTACTTTGGTTCCGTCTTCACTAAGGAAGACATAAATAATCTGCCGGAAATAGCAGGGGTCAAAGGAGATGGAGGAACTGAGTGAAATCCAGGTTAGTCGGGAAGTGGTGTTGGGTAAATTGAATGGATTAAAGGCCGATAAACCACCAGGGCCAGATAGGCTGCATCCCAGAGTACTTAAGGAAGTAGCTCCAGAAATAGTGGAAGCATTAGCGATAATTTTTTCAAAAACTCTTTAGATTCTGGAGTAGTTCCTGAGGATTGGAGGGTAGCAAACGTAATGCCACTTTTTAAGAAGGGAGGGAGAGAGAAAACGGAGAATTACAGACCAGTTAGTCTAACATCGGTAGTGGGGAAACTGCTAGAGTCAGTTATTAAAGATGGGATAGCAGCACATTTGGAAAGTGGTGAAATCATTGGACAAAGTCAGCATGGATTTACGAAAGGTAAATCATGTCTGACGAATCTTATAGAATTTTTCGAGGATGTAACTAGTAGAGTGGATAGGGGAGAACCAGTGGATGTGTTGTATCTGGACTTTCAGAAGGCTTTCGACAAGGTACCACATAAGAGATTAGTATACAAACTTAAAGCACACGGTATTGGGGGTTCAGTATTGATGTGGATAGAGAACTGGCTGGCAAACAGGAAGCAAAGAGTAGGAGTAAACGGGTCCTTTTCACAATGGCAGCCAGTGACTAGTGGGGTACCGCAAGGCTCAGTGCTGGGACCCCAGCTATTTACAATTTATATTAATGAACTGGATGAGGGAATTGAAGGCAACATCTCCAAGTTTGCGGATGACACTAAGCTGGGGGGCAGTGTTAGCTGTGAGGAGGATGCTAGGAGACTGCAAGGTGACTTGGATAGGCTGGGTGAGTGGGCAAATGTTTGGCAGATGCAGTATAATGTGGATAAATGTGAGGTTATCCACTTTGGTGGCAAAAACAGGAAAGCAGACTATTATCTAAATGGTGGCCGATTAGGAAATGGGGAGATGCAGCGAGACCTGGGTGTCATGGTACACCAGTCATTGAAAGTAGGCATGCAGGTGCAGCAGGCAGTGAAGAAAGCGAATGGTATGTTAGCTTTCATAGCAAAAGGACTTGAGTATAGGAGCAGGGAGGTTCGACTGCAGTTGTACAGGGTCTTGGTGAGACCACACCTGGAGTATTGCGTACAGTTTTGGTCTCCAAATCTGAGGAAGGACATTATAGCCATAGAGGGAGTGCAGAGAAGGTTCACCAGACTGATTCCTGGGATGTCAGGACTTTCATATGAAGAAAGACTGGATAGACTTGGCTTATACTCGCTAGAATTTAGGAGATTGAGAGGGGATCTTATAGAAACGTACAAAATTCTTATGGGTTGGACAGGCTAGATGCAGGAAGATTGTTCCCGATGTTGGGGAAGTCCAGGACAAGGGGTCACAGCTTAAGGATAAGGGGGAAATCCTTTAAGACCGAGATGAGGAAAAACTTTTTCACACAGAGAGTGGTGAATCTCTGGAACTCTCTACCACAGAGGGTAGTTGAGGCCAGTTCATTGGCTATATTTAAGAGGGAGTTAGATGTGGCCCTTGTGGCTAAAGGGATCAGGGGGTATGGAGAGAAGGCAGGTACGGGATACTGAGTTGGATGATCAGCCATGATCATATTGAATGGCGGTGCAGGCTCGAAGGGCCGAATGGCCTACTCCTGCACCTATTTTCTATGTATCTATGTAATTATAAACAAAGCACATCAGCGCCTCTACTTCCTGAGAAGATTACGGAGAGTCAGTTTGTCAAAGAAGATTCCCTTGAACTTCTACAGGTGCACAGTAGAGATCATATTGACTGGTTGCATCATGGCCTGGTTCGGCAACTTGAACGTCCAGGAGCGGAAAAGACTGCAAAAATTTGTGGCCACTGCCCAGTCCATCACCGACTCTGACCTCCCCACCATCAACGGGATTTATCGGAGTCGCTGCCTCAAAAAGGCAGCCAACATCATCAGAGACCCACACCATCCTGGCCACACACTCATTTCACCCCTGCCATCGGGAAGAAGGTACAGGAGCCTGAAAAGTGTAACGTCCAGGTTCAGGAACAGCGTCTTCCCTACAGCCATCAGGCTATTAAACACTACAACCTCAATAAGCTCTGAGCTACAATAGATTATTAATATTATTATTATTGCACTACTACTGTTTATTTTTTGAGTATGTGTGTATATATAAATATATATATATACATATTATGTGTATATGTGTGTGTGTGTGTGTGTGTGTGTGTGTGTGTGTGTGTGTGTGTGTGTGTGTGTGTGTGTGTGTGTGTGTGTGTGTGTGTGTGTGTGTGTGTGTGTACTTGTGAGTATATGTCTATTTGCATACTGACCTTTTTTGCTCTCGTTTATCATATTGTTTACAGTGTATTATGTTCACATATTCTGTTGTGCTGCAGCAAGTAAGAATTTCATTGTCGTATCTGGGACACATGACAATAAATCACTCTTGATCCTCCCCCCCTCTCTGGCGCGTCAGCTTCAATAACCTTCAATTCCAAGGCTCCCCTTGCATCATCTTCATTGTGGACGTCCTGTCCCTTTACACCTCCACCCCTCACCGGGTGGATCTCCATGTCCCCCGGTTCATTCTTGAACAGAGACCTCGTCAGTTAACCTCCACTAACATGCTCCTCCACCTGGTGGAACATCCTCCCTCATCTGGGCCCGGGCGGGATCAGATTGCCACCATTTTCACTGCATCGCCTCAACGCCTCATGTCTATTCTGGGTGAGTGGGACTGCGAAATATTGTGTTGCGGGAGGGGGAGTCAAACTACCCAGGAAGGGTCTAATCCTGCCTGCCGGATGATTTGGTGTCTGCCCGCCCGTTCCATCGCCTCCATCCGCGGCGTCGGAGCCTCGCTGCCGGTCAGCCTGGCGTTGAGGGAGCTGGTCCACTGCCGGCGGTCAGTCCGGGGAGACCGTTCTCCTGTCGCCGGGCGGGAGTGGGAACTACTGAATCTGACCACAGTCCTGGCAGTGGCCGTGACCCCGACACCAGGTGCTGCTACGGCCGTGCCCCTGCCTCTCCCTCCCCCACCGTCCGCTCCGCTCCCCCTCGCTTCCCCCCCCGCCGGGCCCTCGCCTCCCCCCCCCCACTGGCCCCTCGCGCTCCCCGACCCCTCGCCTCCTCCCCCACTCCCACCCCCCTGCCGGGCCCTCGCCTCCCCCCCCCCACTGGCCCCTCGCGCTCCTCGACCCCTCCCCCCAGCCCCTTGCCCCCTCCCCCACTCCCACCCCCCTCGCGCTCCCCGACCCCTCTCCCCCCCACTGGCCCCTCACGCTCCTCGACCCCTCCCCCAGCCCCTTGCCCCCTCCCCCACTCCCACCCCCCTGCCGGGCCCACGCCTCCCCCCCACTGGCCCCTCGCGCTCCCCGACCCCTCGCCTCCTCCCCCACTCCCACCCCCCTGCCGGACCCTCGCCTCCCCCCCCACTGGCCCCTCGCACTCCCCGACCCCTCCCCCCCACTGGCCCCTCGCACTCCCCGACCCCTCGCCTCCTCCCCCACTCCCACCCCCCTGCCGGACCCACGCCCCCCCCCCTCACCTTTCCCACCCCCCACCCCCCCGCCGGGCCCACGCCTGCGACCAGCGATCCCCAGCACACTATCCCACACACGCTCGGGACAATTTATACAAACCTGAGTGCCTTTGCAGTGCAGGAGGAAACCCTAACCCTAGCCCTAACCCTAACTCTAGCTTGATAGGTTTGGTATAAGTATAAATTGTCCCTAGCGTGTGTGGGATAGTGTGTGGGGGATCGCTGGTCAGTGCGGACTCGGGATGCCGAATAGCACTGTATCTCTGAACTAAATGTGACACAGGGGCCCCATGGGATGGACTCAAACCACCAATGTTCTGCCTGCTCCTCATGGGAACTAAATTGTTGGCCACGAGTTGTCCCAGGGGCAGATCTCTCTTCCAATGGTCTCTCCAAACCCCCAGAGGCAGCGGGCTTAACAACTGGTACAGGCAATGTTGACACACTGGCACCATTCCCCAACTCTTTCTCCGCTACATTGATAACTGCATCATTGTTACTCCTGTACCTCCTGCACCTGTGCAAAATTCATCCATTTCATCAACTTTACCATTAATTTCCACCTTGTCCTCCAATTCACTTGGGCTAATCCCCGACACCTCCCTATCTAAAGTCCTCTTAGTCTGAAGAAGGGTCTCAATCCAAAACGTCACCCATTCCTTCTCTCCAGAGATGCTGCCTGTCCCGCTGAGTTACTCCATCCAGCATTTTGTATCTATCTTTGATGTAAACCAGCATCTGCAGTTCCTTCCCACCTTTCTCCCATTTCTCGATCTGACTTAATCACAGGAGACAGACAAGCAACTGAAATCTACAACCAACCCACTGACTCCCACAGTTATCTGGACTACACATCTGGAGAGTAGGAATGGGTGATGTTTCAGGTTGAGACCTTTCAGTCTCCAGTGTGAAGAAGGGTCTTGACCGGAAACGTCACCCATTCCTTCTCTTCAGAGATGCTGCCTGGCCCGCTGAGTCACTCCAGCTTTTTGTGTCTATCTTGTTCCAAATGTACGTGGGTACCATCCCCCAGCTCTTTCTCCGCTATATTGATAACTGCATTGTAGCTGCCGCCTGCATCCGTGACTTCATGGATTTATTCAACTATACCACGTACACATCCTACCCTCGACTTCACTTGGAGTTATCGCGTGTACCGAGGTACAATGAAAAGCTTTTTGTTCCATGCTGTCCAGTTAAAGAAAAGACTATGCATGATTACAATCAAGCTGTCCACAGTGTCCAGATACAGGGTAGAACATTCAGGGCAAGATAATGTCCGATAATGAACGTTTAAAGAAAGTTCAAAGGTCTCCAATGAGATAGATGGGAGTT
Source organism: Malacoraja senta (assembly GCA_038087875.1). Classification (NCBI taxonomy): domain Eukaryota; kingdom Metazoa; phylum Chordata; class Chondrichthyes; order Rajiformes; family Rajidae; genus Malacoraja; species Malacoraja senta. Next base: position 140,756 of record JAXLNO010001870.1, on the reverse strand, counting down.
CAGGACCACTTGCTAGCTGGTAAGCGGATGGTTCAGTTGCCTGATAACAGCTGTCCCTGAAACTGGAGGGGTACGTTTTCAAACTTCGGTGAGAAAAGGAAACATGCCAAACTTCCTCAACCTTCCAAGGAAGTAGAGGGATCGCTGTGCTTTCTTAGCCAGAGCTTCGACGTGGCTGGTCCAGGGCAAATTGCCGGTGATATTCACTCCTAAGAACTTGAAGTTTTCAACCATCTCTACTTTGGCACCATCAATGTATGCCAGGGTATGTGTGGCTTTGCCTCCAGCAGTTGACCACAATCTCCTTTGTCTTGCTGACGTTGCGGGATAAGTTGTTATTTTGGCACTACATTAGGAACTTCTCAATCTCCTTCCTGTACTCCACCCTGTCATTATTTGATATCGGGATCACCACCGTGGTGTCGTCTGCAAAATTGTGAATTGACTTGGATTGGTATTTGGCTGCAGAGTCATTCATGAGTGTATAAGGAGTATAGTAAGGGGCTGAGAACGCAGCCTTCTGGGGCACTATTATTGTGACATTTCGTAGAGGATGATTTGCCCTTTCTTGATCTCTCTGTCTACATTACAATGGTCAGGCTATTCACTTACATCTACAATACAACCACAGTTATCTGGACTTCACATCCACCCACCCTGCCTCTTGCAAAGATGCTGTCCCCTACTCTCAATTCCTCCATCTGCTCCCAAGATGAGGCTTCCTGTTCCAAGAGATCAGGGATGACTCTTTCTTTAGTAAACATGGTTTCCCCCCGGCTGTGTTATACATGGATTCCCTCACCCGTGTGTCCTCTGTGTCCTGTAGTTCTACCCCCCCCCCCCCCCCCCAGACAGAACAAGGACAGAGTTCTCCTGGTCCTCATCTTTCATCCCACCATCCTCTGCATCCAATATATCATCTGCCGATATTTAACCATATAACCATATAACAATTACAGCACGGAAACAGGCCATCTCGGCCCTTCTAGTCCGTGCCGAACACTTACTCTCACCTAGTCCCATATACCTGCACTCAGACCATAACCCTCCATTCCTTTCCCGTCCATATACCTATCCAATTTATTTTTAAATGATAAAATCGAACCTGCCTCCACCACTTCCACTGGAAGCTCATTCCACACAGCTACCACTCTCTGAGTAAAGAAGTTCCCCCTCATATTACTCCTAAATCTTTGTCCCTTAATTCTCAAATCATGTCCTCTTGTTTGAATCTTCCCTACTATCAATGGAAAAAGCTTATCCACGTCAACTCTGTCTATCCATCTCATAATTTTAAAGACCTCTATCAAGTCCCCCCTTAACCTTCTGCGCTCCAAAGAATAAAGACCTAACTTGTTCAATTTCCGCCACCTTCAACATGATCTCACCACCAGGCACATTTAGTGCCCTTTGTACCTTGCACAGAGACTGCTCCCTCCGCAAATCCTTGGTTCACATATCCTCCCACCCAAACTACCCCTTCCCCAGGTACTTTCCCCTGCAACCGCTCTCATACCTCCTCCCCCACTTCCATCCAGTGACCCCGGCAGTTCTTCCAGTTGAGAGGGAGAGGTTCACGTGCATCTCCTCCAACCCCATCTTCAGCATCCGGTGTTCCCGATGTGGCCTCCTTTATATTGGTGAGACCAACCATAGACACGGCGACCGTTTCATTGAACACTTGAGCTCAGTCTGTCAAAGTCTGCTGTAAATCTTGATTATATTGGTCATGGTCATTCAGTGTGAAAACAAGCCCTTTGACCCAACGCCCACGCTGACCAAGGTGCCCATCTACATTAGTCCCACCTACCTGTGTTTGGTTCATATCCTTCTAAACCTGTCCTATCCATATACATCCAAATCTCATTTACATGTTGCGATAGTACATGCCTCAACAACATCCTCTGGCAGCTCACTCCATATACCGACAACTGGTGTGAAACAGTTGTCCATTTTAAATCTTTCCCCCTCACTTTAAACCTATTTTCTCTGGTTCTTGATTCCCCGAATAACATGGTGACTAAAACTGAACAAGATACTCCAAATGTGGTCTCACCAATGTCTTGTACAACTGTTACATAACATACCAACTTCTATATTTAATACTCTGCCTGATGAAGCCCAATGCACCAAAAGGTTTCTTGAATACCCTATCTACCTGTGATGTCACTTTTAAGGAACTACTAGACTAAGTGGGACCTGTTGGGTCCCAGCTTCACACGGGAGGGCTGGTCCCCCAACGCAATATTCCACCTCTCCACCAATTCCAAAATTTGTGGCCAGTGGGGGGAGGGTGGGGGGGGGGGGTACTGGAGGGCTAGCATGGATGTTGTGGGTCAAGTCAAGTCAAGCACAGTGAGTGTAGGGCCAACAATCAATTTCAATCCATTTCAAGTCGTCAATCCATTTCAATTCAAGTTAATCCATTTCAAGACAAGTTAAGACAATCCATTTCAAGTCGTCAAGTCAAGTCAATCCATTTCAAGTCAAGTCAAGTCAATCCATTTCAAGTCAAGTCAATTCAAGTCAGTCCATTTCAAGTCAAGTTAATCAATTTCAAGTCAAGTCAATCCATTTCAAGTGAAGTCAAGTCAATCCATTTCAAGTCAATTCAATTCAATCCATTTCAAGTTAAGTCAATCCATTTCAAGTCGTCAATCCATTTCAAGCACAGAGCAGGCCAAACAACTCATGGCATTGTCATTTCATTTTCAATTTTGCATTGCAGATTCAAGCATGGGCAGGGCAGGGCAGGCCAAACAACTCATGGCATTGTCATTTCATTTTCAATTTTGCATTGCAGTTTCAAGCACGGGCAGGGCAGGCCAAACAACTCATGGCATTGTCATTTCATTTCTGCATCCTCTGCGGACTGTGCTATGGCTGACCAGGCCATGTCGTTACGAACGAACGTAGCTATGCCATGATGTTTGTCGGCGGCGTGACCGGCCAGGATATACCCAGGATGTTTCAGGAAGTTGTTGTTTTCGGTGTGAGTCTCCTGCAGTAGATCTATAGTCGCCTTGTTTTTGATGACAATCTGTTCAATGACGTTGAGCTTAGCGGTGGTAAGGCCTTCAACATTGAGCTGCAGTAGCGCTAAGCCTCGACAGTTGGTGGCATTTAACGGTGCCGCCTGGCCTGGGGAGGCATGGCTTTTAGCGGTCTGCAGACCATATAACATATAACCATATAACAATTACAGGATCGACCCCCAGCTGCCTAAAGAACAGGCTGGCTTCCGAAGCGGTAGGTCAACGGCGGACCAGGTGACCCTCCTGTGCCAAGACATAGAGGACAGCTTCCAGGCAGGGGAGAAGGCTGGCGCTGTCTGCTTGGACCTCACAGCTGCATATGATACTGTCTGGCTGCGTGGACTACACATGAAGCTTCAGGAAACCATCCCAGACAAGCACATGGTGAGCTTCATCATGGAGATGCTGAACAACCGCAACTTCAGGCTACACACCAGCAACAGGAAATGCAGCAGGATGAGGAAACTTAAGAACGGCGTCCCACAGGGCTCAGTGCTGGCACCAATGCTGTTCAATATCTACATCCATGACCTGCCTGCAACCCAGTCAAAGAAGTATGGCTATGCTGATGACCTGGCCATCCTACTCAGTAAGCCATCCTGGGAAGCAGCAGAAGAGGGCCTCTCTGAAGACATGAACATCCTGTCTTCATACCTGAGGAACTGCCGCCTCAAGCTCAGCATGGGTAAGACAACATCTTCAATGTTCCACCTCAACAACAGGGAAGTGACCCGTGAGATGAACGTCATGGTGGATAATGCCCGATTACGGTCCCAGCCTGTCCCCACGTACCTCGGTGTGAAGCTCGACAGAACGTTGTCATTCAAACAACACCTGGAAGGTGCCAAGGCAAAGACAAGCGCCCGTGCCGCACTGATTCGCCGCCTAGCCGGCACCACATGGGGAGCCACGACGAAGACACTGCGCATGTCCACAGTGGCCCTGGTGTTCTCAGCCGCCGAGTACCAAGTCTGGTGCCGTAGCCCTCACGCCAAGAAGCTGGATGCTGCCCTCAACAGCGCCCTGCGGACTGTCTCCGGATGCCTACGACCCACCCAGTAAACCAACTGCCCGTCATCGCTGGCATCGTCCCAGCCAACATCAGACGAGAAGCAGCCACGCTGGCCCTCTCTCGTAAGGCACAGACCAGTGAATCCCACCTCCTCCATCAGATCGTCACAGAGACACCACGACGTGTGCGCCTCAAGTCACGGCACCCCTTTGCCACGCAAGCCCAAGAGCTGCTCTGCACAACACCGGCTGACGCTTCCAAGGCCGCCTGGGTCAAGACGAGATGGAGAGATCAGTGGATGTCAGCTGAACCATCTAGGCTACACCATTACATCGATGACCCCATGGACGTCCCTGGCCAGGACCTGCCCCGAAACCAGTGGACAGCCCTCAACTGCTTGAGGACAGGCGTCGGACGCTATGGAGTAGCGATGAAGAGGTGGGGCCTCGTGGACAGCAGCTCGTGCGAGTGTGGGGACCCAACACAGACAGTGGAGCACATAGTCACCAGTTGCCCCAAACACCGGCCACCGAATGGTGAACGAGGTCTGATTGACCTGGACGATGACATGTTGGCCTGGCTCGCCTCAACGGAGCTGCAGGTCTAAAAGACATACGACAGAAGAAGTCATTTCATTTCCAATTTTGCATTGCAGTTTCAAGCACAGGCAGGGCAGGCCAAACAACTCATGGCATTGCCATTTCATTTCCAATTTTGCATTGCAGTGTCAAGCACAGGCAGGGCAGGCCAAACAACTCATGGCATTGTCAATTCATTTCCAATTTTGCATTACAGTTTCAAGCACAGGCAGGGCAGGCCAAACAACTCATTGCATTGTCATTAAGGGCTAACAAATCATTTATTGCAAGTACATTGCAGACTCACAGTTCAGTTGATTCACAGCTTAGAATCACAGTTGTGGCCTCTCCCTCGCGATCTTCCAGAGTGACTGACTCACGTCCAGGCATCCGGGGTTTTATAGTCCTGTCCCCCATTGAAAGGGCGTTACCTTCATCATGGTGATTGACAGGCGAGAGGACCAATCAGCTGATCTAAAAACAAAATAAACACTCATAACTTTTTTATTTTTCATCGATCGGAAAAATCCTCGTGGCTGCCTCAGCAGAGGAGGACTGTGAGTAAGATGGCCAAAAATCACAGCGATATACGGTAGCGTTTTTTCTAAAATCAATATACAGCACAGGCAGGAAGTGGTCAAGATGAGATTTTTAGTTATATAGGTGAACCTGCACTACAAGATCCCTCTGCTCTACAACTCTCCCCAGGGCCCTACCATTCACTGTGTAGGTCCAGCCCTAGTTTGACTTCCCAAAATGCAACACCTTGCACTTATCTGTATTAAATTTAATTAACCATTCCTCAGCCCACCTGACCAATCGATCAAGACCCTGCTGCAATTTTTGATAACCATCTTCGCGCTCTACGATGCCACCCACTTTCCTGTCATCTGCAAACTTACTAATCATGACTTGTAGGTTCTCATCCAAATCGTTGATAGAAACCACAAACAGCAATGGACACAGCTGTGGTGAGGCACACCACTAGTCACAGGCCTCCAGTCCGAAATACAACCTTCCACCATCGCCCTCTGCTTCCTTCTATGAAGCCAATCCTCAATCAGCTAGCTCTCCCTGGATCCCATTTGATCTAACCTTCTAGAGCAGCCTACCATATGTAATCTTATGAAAGGCCTTGTAGACCTTGTCCATATCGACAACGTCTATGCCTTTGCCCTGATCAACCTTTCTAGTTACTTCTTCAAAATGCTCATTCAAATTCATGAGACTATTGCCGACCATTTTAACTCCCTTCCCATTCCCATATGGACCTTTCTGTCCTGGGCCTCCTCCATTGTCAGAGTGAGGCCACACGCAAACTGGAGGAACAGCACCTCGTATTCTGCTTGGGCATGTTATGGTATGAGCATTGAATTCTCCACTTTTAGGCAACTAACAAAGCAAGCCCCCCCCCCTCCCTTTTCCACCACATCTTTCCCCACCTGTTCCACCCCTTCCACCTAGATTGCTTCCTTTAGCTTTGCAATCCTTTAGCTTCTATCCTTATCTCACAACTTTTGTTCTCTGTCCTTTATCCAGCCATCTGTCTATCAACCTCCCCTCCATCACCTATGTCCACCTAACACTCACCAGGCTTTGTCCTGCCCCTCCTCGTTTCCAGCTTATTCTTCCACCAACACAATCAGCCTGAAGGAGGGACCTGAGTTGAAACATCACCGATCCATGTTCTCCACGATGCTGTCTGATCTGCTGAGTTACTCCAGCACTTTATCTTTTGTTTTGTAAACACGCTCCTGTAGTGGGTTGTTTCCTAATTTCTCTGCAATTTGTTGCTGTCTTGGCTACAGTTCCCAAACCAAGCTGTGATGTAACCCAAATGTATGCTCACTGTGGTGCTTCTGTGGAAGTTTGCCAGAGTCATTGCAGACATGCTGAATGACTCTAGTCTCCTCAGGAAGCAGAGGTGTTGGTGTGCCTCTTGGCTATCACATCAGTGTGGTTGGTCCATGACAGATTATTGGGAATATTAACACCAAGGAACTTGAAGCTTTCAATCATTTCCACTTCTGCACCATGGATACTGATTGGGGCATGTGCTCCCTGCTTCCTGAAGGCAATAACCAGCTCCTTCACCCAACTGACAATGAGGAAGAGCTTGTGGCCCTGACACCATGTTACTAGTTTATTTTCTTATTGTCAAGTGTACCGAGGTATTGTAAAAAGCTTTAGTTTGCATGCAATCCAGTTAAAGCAAAGACTATTGATGATTACAATCAAGCCATCCACAGTGCCCAGAAAAAGGATACAGGGTTATAACATTCAGTGCAAGGTAAAATCTGATTACAAATACTTCAAAGGTCTCCAATGGGGTAGATGGGAGGTCAAGATGAAGAGATGACAGTTCAGTTGCCTAATATCAGCTTGGAAGTAACTATCTCTGAATCTGGAGATATGCGTTTTCAAACTTCTGTCCCTTTTGCCTGATGGGAGAGGGGAGAAGAGAGTGAGTGGTCCTTGATTATGCTGGTGGCCTTGCTGAGGCAACGTGAAGTGTAGATGGAGTTAATGGAAGGAAGGTTGGTTTACGTGATGGTCTAGTCTAATGACCACAACTCTGCGATCTTGGATGGAGCTGTTCCCAAACAAGGCTGTGATGCTCTCTGCTAAGATGCACATCTGTAGAAGTTAGTAAGAGTTGTTGGGGACATGCCAAACTTACATAGCCTTATTAGGAAGTAGAGGCTTGTTATGTTTTCTTGGCCATAGCTTTGATATGCCTGGTTCAGATCAATTCTTAGGTGATATTTACTCCTAGGAACTTAAAGCTTCCAACCATCTCTACTTCTGTATTATCCATAAATGGGGTATGTGTACAGCTTTGCTTCCTGAAGTCAATCGCAATCTCCTTTGTCATGCTGACATTGAGGGAGGGGTTGTCTTTGTATGTGGTTACGAGGTTCTCAATCTCGTTCCTCCACTCCATCTCATCATCATTTGATATCCGGCACAATGCAAAGTTGTAAATTGAGTCTGAAGAAGGGTCTCGACCCGACACTTTGCCTATTCCTTTTCTCCAGAGATGCTGCCTGACCTGCAGAGTTACACAAGTATTTTGGGTCTATCTTCGGTGTATACCAGCTTCTGCAGTTCCTTCCTACACAACTTGTAAATTGAGTTGGATTGATATTTGTTTGCACAGTCATGGGTGGGCAAGGAGTAAAGAAGGGGCTGAGAACACATCCTTGTAAGGTACCAATGTTGAGAATTATCACAGAGGATGATTTGCCACCTAACCTCTCTGCTGTGGTCTGTTGGTCAGGATCCAGTTACAGAGCAGTGGTTACTAAGTTAAGAGAAGCAGTTATTAAGTTCTCTATCTCCTTCCTGTGCTCTGTTTCGTCATTGTTCATGATTTGGATCACCACAGTGGTGTCATCTGCAAACTTGTAGGTGACATTAGAGCTGAATTTGGCCATACGGTTGTGAGTGTATAGGGATTGTACTAGGGGACTGAGAACGCATCCGATGTTGCGGATTACTGTGGAGGAGGTGTGGTCACCTATCCTCACTGATTGTGGTGTGTGGATCAGGCGTGGAGGGAGGTGCTGACTGTAGCACCATGCGGCAGTTGTACATGTACCTCAATGCATCACACAGACCAACTTCCCCCCGACGCCCACCTCCCACTCCATCTACACCTCGCTCTGCCTTGGGAAAGCAGCCAACAATATCAAGGACCACTAACACCCCGGTCATTCCCTCGCCCGTCGGGCAGAAGAGACAAAAGCTTGATAAGGGGTACCACCAGCTTCCAAGATGGTGCCCAACCTGGGCCACTATTTGTGTAGATCCACAAACACATACAGGTATTACAATCGTTCCACACTCTTAAACCTACAGCAACATTTCTTACTTTAACTATGATCTTAAACTCTATACACTGTAAATGGCTCGATTGTAATCATGTATTGTCTTTCTGCTAACTGGATAGCACGCAGCAAAAGCTTTTCACTGTACCTCAATACATGTGACAATAAACTGAAGTAAACTAAGCTAAACTAAATAGCTTCTTCCCCACTTTTATCAGACTGCTGAAGAGTCCTTCCATAAACTAGGATGTAGTCCTGATCTCCCAACATTGGTGGACCTTGGACTTTATCCTCTATAACTGCAACACTAAAACCCTGTATTCTGCACACAGGTAATTTTCTCTTTGCACTACCTGTTGTACCGTGCGGGGCTTGATAGTGCTCGTGATTTGACTAGTTAGCGTGCAAACAAAGATTTTGACAATAGACAATAGGCAATAGGTGCAGGTGTAGGCCATTCGGCCCTACGAGCCATTCAATGTGACCATGGCTGATCATCCAAAATCAGTACCCCGTTCCTGCCTTGTCTCCATAACCCTTAACTCTGCTATCTTTAAGAGCTCTATTTAACTCTCTCTTGAAAATATCCAGAGAACCGGCCTCCAGCGCCCTCTGAGGCAGAGAATTCCACAACCTCACAACTCTCTGTGTGAAAATGAGTTTCCTCGTCTCTGTTCTAAATGACTATATCTTGGTTCACATGACAATAATAAATTATTACCAATACACCACTGGTCACTGGTCTCCATTCTGAATAACAACTCTCCACCACTAACCTTTGACTTCTTCTACTAAGCTAATTTTCATGTTCATAAGTTCATAAATGATAGGAGCAGAATTAGGCCAGTCGGCCCATCAAGTCTACTCCGCCATTCAAATGATGGCTGATCTATCTCTCCCTCCTAATCCCATTCTTCTGCCAATAGACAATAGACAATAGGTGCAGGAGTGGGACATTCGGCCCTTCAAGCCAGCACCAGCATTCAATGTGATCATGGCTGATCATCCCCAATCAGTACCACGTTCCTGCCTTCTCCCAATATCACCTGACTCCGCTATCTTAAAGAGCCCAACTAGTTCTCTCTTGAAAGTATCCAGGGAACCGGCCTCCACCGCCCTCTGAGGCAGAGAATTCCACAGACTCACAACTCTCTGCGTGAAAAAGTGTTTCCTCGTCTCCGTTCTAAATGGCTTACCCCTTATTCTTAAACAGTGGCCTTCTCCCCATAACCCCTGACACCCGTACCAATCAAGAATGTTGTATCCTGTTAGTTAATTCATCCTGGATTCCATGTGATCTAACTTGTGACCAGCTTACCATGTATATCCTTGCCAAAGGTCTTGCCAAAATCCATGTAGATAATGTCTAGCACTCCGAACCCAGCCTCCCATGCACAAAGCCAATGACTATCCCTAAACAGTTCGTTCCTGGTAGATCCTGTCTCTCAGAATGCCCTCCATCAACTTGCCCACTGTTGATGTTCAGCTCACTGGCGTCCAGTTCCCATGCTGCCCTTTGAAGAGAAAGACACAACATTCCACCCTCCAGTCATCTGGTACCTTACCTTGGTCAACAAAGATACAACTAAGGTAACTTCAAGTAGCCCTTGCATTCCCTCTCTCTCCATCCCTCCCCCTTCCCAGTTCACCGACCAGTCTTACTGTCTCCGACTACATTTTATCTCAGTTTGCTTTGTTGTTACCTTCTCCCGGCTAACAATGATCTCATCTACATTTTCCTTGATCTCTATTCCCTTTGCCCTGTTTTCACACCTTCACACTTCCTTATCTATCTATCTCCCTTCCCCCCTGACGTCAGTCTGAAGAAGGGTGACCCGAAATGTCACCCATTCTTCACTCCAGAGATGCTGCCTGGTCCTGCTGAGTTACTCAGCTACACCATTACTACACTACACCTGGCCCTGTCTCACTTTCCCGAGTTACTCACGAACTCTCCCGTGTTTTCCCCTTGATTGGAACTTGGAGAATTACGGTAATAGCCATTCGTAGGTACTCGGGGCTATTTTTTTTAACTCGTGGACATTTTAACTCGTCAACATGTTGAAAAAACGTCCCGACTTACCTGATGCCCCGAGTTCCTACGGCTGGCATTATGAGCCGCAAGAAACATCTACGAACTCCTACGGCCTCCTACAAGCTCGCTACCGACATTGCCCGGCATTCCCCGAGTTCGAATCAAGGGGAAAACTCGTGAGAGTTCGCGAGTAATTCGGGAAAGTGGGACAGGGCCTTGACTGTCCTGTGGCTTCCTCCCACACTCCAAAGATGTTCAGGTTTGTATTTTAATTGGCTTGGGTTTGTGTACATGGTATAAGTGTAAAATGTCTCTAGTGTGTGTAGGATCGTGTTAATCTGCGGGGGTCACTGGTCGGTGCGGACTCGACTAAACTAATCGCTTACATTCTGGCAGACCAATCAAATCAAGATAAAATCACCTATTATTACATAATGCTGGACTCCAACATTTTGTGTCTATCTTTGCTGTAAACCAGCATCTGCAGTTCCTTCCTACATATGTTATCACAACCCAATTACTCCCTCAGCTCTCTGTGACCTCCGCACATATTTCTCCTCTAAATCCCACTGACTATTGGAGGGTCTAATCTAATTAAAGTGATCACCTCCATCTTATCTCCCCACATCACTTCACTGGATGTTCCCTCAAGAATATCCTCTCTAAGTAGTGCTTGATTGATTGAATTGATTGAAAGATACAGCATGGAAATGGACTCTTCAGCCGGCTATCCATGCTGACCACCCATCACTGGTTCCATGTTATCTTACTTTCGCATCCACTAGGATGTGGTCAGGTCGGGGGGAGTTCCCCCCACCACAGATGCCATGTAATCCCGTGCTACCTGCTCCATGGTCGGATAGTCGGCGACTAAACCGTCTCCCCCACCTAGTTTGCCAGGTGAGGAGGGGGCTGTGGACCCCCAGCAGGACCAAAAACAAGACCTGTCAAAGGGCGGATGAGCTTCTAGCGAGCCAATGGCCATCCACACTTCAGTAGAAGTTGCGATCACTGTCGCACATAGCATTGTAAGGAATGAGCACATACACACACACACACCAAAATACTAGACTTCCAGCGGTGGAAGTCCGCAGTAACTGGAGGACAGAGATGTGTGGTGCGTCCGTCACCGTTCCCGTTGGAAACCAGCACCACTGCGTCGCTAATGTTTCCAACGATGATGATGATGATGATGACACACTAGGGGCAATTTACAGAAGCCAATTAACATACAAACCGGAGATGGCAGCATCTCTGGAGAGAAGGAATGCGTAATGACCTTTAGTCTGAAGAAGGGTCTCGACATAAAACAACACCTATTCCTTCTCTCCAGAGATGCTGCCTGTCCCGCTGAGTTACTCCAGCACTTTGTGTCTATCTCCGGTTTAAACAAGCATCTGCAGTTCCTTCCTACACAACCTACAAACCGGCATGTCTTTGGGATGTGGGAGGAAACCGGAGCAGCCAAAGGAAATTCACGTAGTCGAAGGAAGAACATGCAAACTCCACACTGACAGCAGCCGAGGTCAGGACCAAACTCTCGTCTCTTGCGTTGTGAGGTAGTGGCTCTACAAACTGCACAACCGCGCATTTGCTTAATGTTTAGTTTCGTTTATTGTCACGTGTACAGTGAAAAACCTTTGTTGCATGCTAACCAGTCAGTGGAAAGACAATACATGATTACAATAGAGCCATCCACAGTGTACAGATACAGGATAAAGGGAATAAAGTGAATAAGGTTTAGTGCAAGATAAAGCCAGTAAAGTCCATTCAAAGATAGTCTGAGGGCCTCCAGTGAGGTGGATAGCAGGGAAGACTGCCTCCTAAATCAAAATAGCAACTCCCCCTCCTCCTACAGCTGCACCTCTTACACGCCTGCACCTTGTGTATCCCGCAACACTGCTGCTGCTCCTGCCCCACCACGTTTCTGTAATACCTCTGCTGCCAGTTAAATGCAGAATAGAGTCATAGAGTGGTACAGTGTGGCAACAGACCCTTCGGCCCAACTTGCCCACACCAGCCAACATGTCCCAGCTACACTCGTCCCACCTGCCCGCGTTTGGTCCATATCCCTCCAAACCTGTCCTATCCATGTACCTGTTAACTGTTTCTTAAAAGTGAGGGATAGTCCCAACCTCAACTACCTCCTCTGGCAGCTTGTTCCAAACACCCACCACACTTGGTGTGAAAATGTTACTCCCTCAGATTCCTATTAAATCTTTTCCCCTTCACCTTGAACCTATGTCCTCTGGTCCTCGATTCCCCTACTCTGGGCAAGAGATTCTGTGCGTCTACCCGATCTATTACGTTCATGATTTTATACACCTCTATAAGATCTCCAAGGAATAGAGTCCCAGCCTACTCAACCTCTCCCTGTAGCTCAGACCCTCAAGTCCTGACAACATCCTCATAAATCTTCTCTGTACCCTTTCCAGCTTGACAACATGGTTTCTATATCATGGTGCCCAGAACTGAACGCAATAAAGACGCAGCCTCACCAACTGTATAACTGCAACGTGATCTCCAAACTTCTATCCTCAACAGATGATAAGTCACACCAGACACCATAGGGCGACCACGATGGCACAGCGGTAGAGTTGCTGCCTTGCAGCGCCAGAGACTCGGGTTTGATCCCGACTACGGGTCTGTACGGAGTTTGTGACCTGCGTGGGTTTTCTCCGAGATCTTCGGTTTCCTCCCACACTCGAAAGCCGTACATTTTTGTAGGTAAATAGGCTTGGTGCAAGTGCAAATTGTCCCTAGTGTGTGCAGGATGGTGTTAATGTGCGGACTCTGTGGGTGGACTCTGTTTCCGTGCTGTATCTCTACACTAAACTAATCAATGATTTCACCATATAAAATAATTCTTCAGCCATCGCTGTTAGTTCAAACATCCCAAAGCCTCACAAAGCAGTTCAAACACTCACTTAACTTGAGTTTCCCATCTTCTGAACCCTTCTACTTGTAGCTGGGTTTTACCCGCTCAGCTGCCCTGCCCAGGTCCGATGCAGCCACTCCTGCTCTGGGACTGCTGCATTGTTGGTCTGCAGCATTAGTGCAGCAAGTCATCTCGTGAAGCAATGTTCATACATGTATCTGCAAACATGCCAGATAAACATGTCTTTGGCATACAAAGACTTACAGGTTTGTAGGTTGTGTAGGAAGGAACTGCAGATGCTGGTTTAAACCAAAGATAGACACAAAATGCTGGAGTAACTCAGCGGGCCAGATAGCATCTCTGGAGAAATGGAATGGGTGACGTTTCGAGTCAGTCTGAAGAAGGGTATAGACCAGAAACATCACCCATTCCTTCTATCCAGAGATGCTGCCTGTCCTGCTGAGTTACTCCAGCATTTTGTGTCTATCCAGGTTTGTAGGTTAATTGACTTTGGTAATAGTTGTAAATTCTCCCTAGTGTGCAGGTTAGTGCTGGTGTACAGGAGGGTCAGTGGTCGATACAGACTCGGTGAGCTGAAAGGCCTGTTTTAGTGCTGTATCTCTAAACTGAACTAAAACAAAGCTTTTTCACACAAAGGGTGGCGGAAATAAGCTGCCTGAGGAGGTTATTGCGGCTGGGACTATCCCAACGTGTAAGAAACAGTTCGACAGGTACATGGATAGGACAAGTTTGGAGGGATATGGACCAAACGCAGGCAGGTGGGACTAGTGTAGCTGGGACATGTTGGGCGGTGTGGGCGAGTTGGGCCGAAGGGCCTGTTTCCACACTGTATCACTCTATGACTATGACTAAATTAAACTACTTTGAAACTTACAGAATTATGCCCACTGTTCCAAAAATGTTCCTCCACCGATATTTCCACCAGTTCCATATATACGGGAAAATCATGTACTAATCTGTCTTCAGTGGGAATCTTCTTTGGTCTTAACAAATGCCACCCAAACTGACCCCTTGCTGACAGACAGTCTCACTCAATGTTGGGAAAGTTAAAGTCCCCACTTACTGTTTCCCTCTGAGTCAGGGTCCCGAACTGAAACATTGAATGTCCTTTTCTCTCCACAGATGCTGCCTGACCCATTGGGACTTACTATACTCCATTTGATTGTTTTAGTTTCAGTTTAAATGAGTTTAGAGATCCAGCATGGAAACAGGCTTTTCGGCCCACCGAGTCCACTCCGACCACCGATCACCCGTTCACACTAGTTCTATGTTATCCCACATTCTCATCCACTCCCTACACACTAGGGACAATTTACAGAGGCCAATCAACCTACAAACCATCACATCTTTAGGGTGTGGGAGGAAGCCGGAGCACTGGAGGAAACCCACGCGGTCACAGGGAGAATGTTTCCAACTCCACATAGACAGCACCCGAGGTCAGGATCGAACCTGGGTCTCTGGAGCTGTGAGGCAGCAGCTCTACTGCCCTTTCACACCTTTCTGCAATGTGCTTATTTGTTCCTCTAATGCTCGTGGGTGGCCTTCCGCAGAGCCCAGCAAAGTGAATGTCCTCAATTATTGCCAGGATCTGCCCACATGCACAAGTACAGTGAAAGTGGGCAGTGGCACCACGGGCACATAGACCCAGTCTTTTAGAAAGGAGGTGAGGAGGAACGTCTTTAGTCAGAGGGTAGTTAATCTGTGGAACTCATTGCCACAAAGAGATGTGGAGGCCAAGTCAGTGGATATTTTCAAGGCGGAGACAGACAAATTCTGGATTTAAACTGGTGTCAAGGGTTATGGGGAGAAGGCAGAAAATGGGATTAGGATGCAGAGATCATCCATGATTGAATGGCGGAGTAGACCCGATGGCCTAATTCCACTCCTATAACACGTGAACCACACACTTAAAACAAGTGATACATACATTATACATAACGTTCTAAAAGAATGCAGACTGAGCAAAAAAATCAAGTAATTGGTTCTGTAGTTTATGTTTAGTATAGTTTAGTTTATTGTCACGTATACCGAGGTACAGTGAAAAGTTTGTAATTGTGTACGATCCAGTCAGCGGAAAGTCTACGTATGATTACAATCTAGCTGTCTACAATGTACAGATACAGGATCAAGTGAGTAATGTTTCTTGTTGCTGGTGAATAGAGGTTTAAGAGAGAGGGGGATTGTAATGAGTGATTGCAGTTGCACTTCTGGGACCAGCAGTCACCTGGCTTGGTGGGCAGCTTAATCATTAAAGGCCTGTCTCACGAGTCTATGGCGGCGAAACGGGAGGAATCTGCCGCCATAGACCGCGCACTCGTGAGAAAGTACAATTCCCGGGCCGTGCGGCGGTGTTCCCAACACCGCGCGGTGCTAAAATAAATTCTACACTGTCCAAAACTAAATACTCACCGCACAACCTCCACCAGTGATGCACGAGTGCGCACGGCCGCTCGCACGGGCCGCCGCCAGTGTGGGTCGAGCGCCGTGCGTCAAACCTCCTCTGCCACAGCCTCCGCCAGTGAGGCACGTGCCGCCGCCAGTGAGGCACGTGTGCTGCACGGCCGCAGTCACAGCCACCGCTACAGCGCCGCGATCAGGATGGCCGCCGCTGGTGAGTCACGTGCGGCGGGCCGACGTCATCGCAGTCGGCCCGCCCTTTTTTTACTTACCGCAAGCACGTGGGACCCGCCGTGTTTGAATTAACTCAGCCCCCGCGCAACATCCGTGCGGCGCTCCGGTGGATAGGCTCGACGCTCTCGCCGTTGCCGCGCGGTCCTCGCTACCGGCGACGCCGCGCTTCACCGCCGATGACCGCAAACAGGTAAGACAGACACCCATTAGTAACAGCAACCTCTGCAGAACAGTGCAGGAGGGTGGGCAGGTGTATTCTGCTGTCGAGGGAGGGTTAGGGTTGTATAGGTTAGTTCAGGAACATTATGGGGTGAAGGAAAGAGCGTTCACGTCGTGGTCCTGTTTCCACCAATCTTTCCACCGCCACGCACAAGAAGCACAAGAAGCACAAGACAGACACCGTTGTATGGAGATGCCGAGAAGTGTGTTCAACTCTGGCTGAACAACTTCTAATCTTGTGTGTTGGGAACATTATTATTAGAGGATAGTACGGCCTCGTTGGATGTTTAGATTTAGTTCAGTTTAGTTTAGAGATATAGCACGGAAACAGGCCCTTCAACCCACCGAGTCTACTCAGTCTACGGACAATTTACAATTATGCCAAGCCAATCAACCTGCAAACCTGAAGATAGACTCAAGAAGCTGGAGTAACTCAGCGGGACAGGCAGCATCTCTGGAGAGAAGGAATGGGTGACGTTTCTGGTCGAGATGGGTCTGAAGAAGGGTCTCTACCAGAAACGTCACCCATTCCTCTCCAGAGATGCTGCCTGTCCCACTGAGTTACTACAGCTTTTTGTGTCTATCTTCAGTTCAAAACATCACCTGCAGTTTCTTCCTGTATATCTAACCTACAAACCTGTGCGTTTTTGTGTGGGGGGGGGAAACCGGAGACCCCGGAGAAACCCACGTAGGTGATGGGGAGAACGTACAAACTCCACAGACAGCACCCGTAGTCAGGATCGAACCTGGGTCTCTGGCTCCGTGAGGCAGCAACTCTACCGCTGCGCCACTGTGCCCCTTCAGGATGTTCTCTATAAGTATTGCTGTACATCTGCGATCATCCACTTGTACTGAACTAAGATTGTGCGTATGTATCGTAATACTTTTACTGATCTGTATGCAGAAAAGGAATTTCACTGTATCTCGGTACATTTGACAATAAAGAACCATTGAACACTCTGTCACATCTAAAACTTTTACATCCAGAAACATTAATATGCCTGACTGGTTCCCTTCATTGTATTAACACAGAACGTGCTGCGATTCTTCAGGAGAGATCAGTCCTTGTTATGTACATTGTAGAGTCTGTCTATTACTGGCCCATTGCAATCATCATATAACCACCCCTCCCCTTCCCTTCTCACCCCCTCTCCCCCCTTCCCTCTCCCCCTCCCCCTCTCTCACCCCCTCCCTCTCCCTCTCCCCTCCCTCTCCCTCTCCCCCTCTCCCTCTCCCCCTCTCCCCCTCTCCCCCTCTCTCTCTCCCCCTCTCCCTCTCTCTCTCACCAGTTGGAGGTATCTACACCGTGATTCAAACAAAGGCGAAGATCACAACAGATGAATGGAATGACAACTACTTTTTGATGGGTCCATACTTTGAGCACAACGTCAGGACCCAGGTGGAGCTGGAGGAACCCCAGAACCCCGTGATCAAACGGACCATTGATTCGATGAATTCCAAGGGCTGTAAGGTACCACACCTGTCGCGAGTAAGGACTTGAGCTGAAGAAATCAATGAATGAATGAATGAATGAATGAATGAATGAATGAATGAATGATACTTTATTATCACATGTGACATCTCACATGGAGATTCTTTATGACTAATGGGACTGAAGGATGATAAATCCCCTGGACCTGATGGTCTGCATCCTAGGGTCCTCAGGGAGGTGGCTCTAGAAATAGTGGACGCATTGGTGATATTTTCCAATGTTCAATAGATTCAGGATCAGTTCCTGTGGATTGGAGGATAGCTAATGTTATCCCACTTTTCAAGAAAGGAGCGAGAGAGAAAACGGGGAATTACAGACCAGTTAGCCTGACTTCGGTGGTGGGAAAGATGCTGGAATCAATTATTGAAGAGGTAATAATGGGGCGTTTGGATAGCAGTAAAAGGATTAGTCCAAGTCAACATGGATTTAGGAAAGGGAGATCATGCACGACTAATCTTCTGGAATTTTTTGAGGATGTGACAAGTAAAATGGATGAAGGGGTGCCAGTGGATGTAGTGTATCTAGACTTTCAGAAAGCCTTTGATAAGGTCCCGCACGGGAGACTGGTGACTACAATTAGAGCACATGGTATTGGGGGTAGGGTGTTGACATGGATAGAAAATTGGTTGGCAGACCGGAAGCAAAGAGTAGGAGTGAACGGGTCCTTTTCAGAATGGCAGGCAGTGGCGAGTGGAGTGCCGCAAGGCTCGGTGTTGGGGCCGCAACTGTTTACCATATATATTAATGATTTGGAAGAGGGAATTAGGAGCAACACCAGCAAGTTTGCGGATGACACAAAGCTGGGTGGCAGTGTGAGCTGTGAAGAGGATGTTAGGAGGTTGCAGGGTGACCTGGACAGGTTGAGTGAGTGGGCAGATGCGTGGCAGATGCAGTATAATATAGATAAATGTGAGGTTATCCACTTTGGCGGCAAAAATAAGGGGGCAGATTATTATCTCAATGGGGTTAGGTTAGGCAAGGGGGAGGTGCAGCGAGATCTGGGCGTCCTTGTACTGAAAGTTGGCTTACAGGTACAGCAGGCAGTGAAGAAAGCTAATGGAATGTTGGCCTTCATAACAAGGGGATTTCAGTATAGGAGTAAAGAGGTTCTTCTGCAGTTGTATAGGGCTCTGGTGAGACCACATCTGGAGTATTGTGTACAGTTTTGGTCTAAAAATTTGAGGAAAGACATCCTTGTGATTGAGGCAGTGCAGCGTAGGTTTACGAGATTGATCCCTGGGATGGCGGGACTGTCATATGAGGAAAGATTGAAAAGACTAGGCTTGTATTCACTGGAGTTTAGAAGGATGAGGGGGGATCTTATAGAAACATATAAAATTATAAAAGGACTGGACAAGCTAGATGCCGGAAAAATGTTCCCAATGTTGGGCGAGTCCAGAACCAGGGGCCACACTTAGAATAAAGAGAAGGTCATTTAAGACTGAGGTGAGAAAAAACGTTTTCACCCAGAGAGTTGTGAATTTATGGAATTCCCTGCCACAGAGGGCAGTGGAGGACCAGTCACTGGATGGATTTAAGAGAGAGATAGAGCTCTCGGTGCTAGTGGAGTCAAGGGATATGGAGAGAAAGCAGGAACGGGTGATTGATAGGGGACGAGCAGCCATGATCACAATGAAAGGCAGTGCTGGCTCGAAGGGACGAATGGCCTCCTCCTGCACCTACTTTCTATGTTTCTGTTTCTTTGTTCTGCATACACGTAATGCAAAGAGTTTCTATGTGGGCGGCATGGTGGTGCAGCGGTAGAGTTGCTGCCTCACAGCACCAGAGAACAGGGTTCAATCCTGACTACGGGTGCTATCTGTTCGGAGTTTGGACGTTCTCCCCGTGACCTGCGTGGGTTTTCTCCGAGAACTTCGGTTTCCTCCCTCACTCCAAAGACATACAGGTTTATAGGTTAGACAGACACAAAAAGCTGGAGTAACTCAGCGGGACAGGCAGCATCTCTGGAGAGAAGGAAGGGATGAAGCGCCAAAACGTCACCCCTTCCTTCTCTCCAGAGATGCTGCCCGTCCCGCTGAGTTACTCCAGCTTTTTGTGTCTATCTTCGGTTTAAACCAGCATCTGCAGTCCCTTCCTACAGGTTTATAGGATAGTGTTAATGTGCAATGATCGCTGGTCGGTGTGGACTCGGTGGGCCCAACGGCCTGTTTCTGTGCTGTATCTCCAAACTAAACTAAACTAAATATAGGGCACCAACAAAGTTACAAAAGATTTAATTCAGTCTTTGTTCTCGGCGCCTCCTCTACGAGTCCCCCTGTCCTCGGCGTTGAGTCCGGCAACGAACACAACGCTTCCCTGTACATACCAACACCTTCGCCCTCCACTGCACACATTTCTCCCACTATCTCCCACCTTCCCTGGAACCCTGCTCTTTTCCCCTCTTCCAATCATCAATCCCCCATCCCCGAGTCTCTCCCTTCCCTTTTATCCCCCTCTTTTTCCTCACTGTCCCATTCCACCTGTATCCCTCCCTCCAGTTTTTCATTTAACTCCTCCACTTCTCTCCTTATCTGACCTCCTGTTGTCTTATTTTCACCTCTAGCCTTTGTCACTTGCTCCACCCACCTCACATCCATATCCACTTGCCAGGCTTTGTCCCACCCCCCACCTCTCTTCACCAGCTTTCTCTCCCTCCCCCACCGCCCTCTCAACGACAATCAGTCTGAAGAAGGGTCCGGCCCTGAGACGTCACCTTTCCATTTCCTCCACAGATGCTGCCTGACCCGCTGAGTTCTGCCACATGGTGTTTTGTTCAAGATTGCAACAACAGGCGCTGGTCAGGCCACATTTGGAGTACCTTGAACAGAATTGGGCACCAGATCTGAGGAAGGATGTGTTGGCTCTGGAGAGGGTCCAGAGGAGGTTGACAAGAATGATTCCAGGAATGAGTAGGTTAGCATTTGATGAGTGCTTGACAACACTGGGCCTCTATTTGCTGGAGTTTAGACGGTTGAGGGGGGACCTCATTGAAACATACAGAATAATGAAAGGCATACAGTGTATAGAGTGGATGTGGATAGGATGTTTCCATTGGTGGGAGAGTCGCGGACCAGAGGTCATAGCCTCAGAATTAAAGGCCGCTCTTTTAGAAAGGGGGTGAGAAGGAACTTCTTTAGTCAGAGAGTACTTAATCTGTGGAACTCATTGCCACAGAGGGCTGTGGAGGCCAAGTCAGTGGATATTTGTAAGGCAGATATAGACAAATTCTTGATTAGAACGGTGTCAAGGGTTATGGGGAGAAGACAGGAAAATGGGATTAGGGGCAGAGATCAGCCATGATTGAATGGCGGAGTAGACTCGATGGGCCAAATGGCCTAATCTACTCCTATAACTTTTGAATGTGAGCTTGTGAACTGTAGTTCCTTGTGTCTCCATTTTTTAGCATCTACACATTCCTGGCCAGACCAGCATTAATTGCTCATCTCTGATGGTGCTCGACCTAGTGGTGGTGAATCATCTGCTTCAGCCACAGCAGGCATCTAATTCAGAGGTACCATCTAATTCAGAGATACCATCTAATTCAGAGGTACCATCTAATTCAGAGATACAGGGCGGAAACAGGCCCTTCAGTCTACCGAGTTCGCATCGACCAGCCATCACCCGTACACAAGTTCTATCCTACACACTAGGAACAATTTTACAACTTACAATTAACCTACAAACCTGTACATCTTTGGAGTGCGGGAGGAAGCCACAGCACCCAGAGAAAACCCACGCAGTCACAGGGGGAAACGTACAAACTCCATACAGACAGCACCCACAGTCAGGATCGAATCCCGGTCTCTGGCGGCAACTCTGTCCCAGTCCTTCCCACATGCTTTTTTGGGGGGGGGGGGGGGGGGGGAGGGGTGGTCCATGACTTAGAACCAGTGAAGATGAAGGAAAGTTGATATATTATAGCTTAGTTTAGTTTATTATTGTCACATAACTGAGGCTCAGTGAAATGCATTTGTTTGTGTGCTATCCAGTCAAAGAAAGGACTGTACAATCAAGCCTTCCACAGTGCACAGATAAAGGGTAATGGACACAACATTAAGTGCAAAGAGATAACATTGAAGTCCTGATTAAGGATAGATCAACGGTCTTCAAAGAGATAGAAGGGAAGTCAGGACCACACTCTAGCTAATGAGAAGCCATTCAGTTGCCTGATAACAGCTGGAAAGAAGCTGTTCCTGAATCTGGAGGTGTGTATTGTCAGTTCTACACCTCTTACCTGATGGCAGAGGGGAGATTGGTGGTTGATTATACTGGCAGCCTTGCCAATGCCAATGTAGTGTGAAGTGTAGATGTAGTCAATGGGAAGAAGATAGACACAAAAAGCTGGGGTAACTCAATGGGTCAGACACCATCTCTGGAGAAAAGGAATTGGTGACGGTTTGGGCTGTGATCCTTCTTCAAACGGGTTTGTGTGATGCTCTGGGCCACAGCTCTCTGCAGGTTTTTGCAGTCTTGGATGTAGCTGTTCCCAAACCAGTGATGCATCCCAATAAAATGCTTTCTCTGGCGTATCTGTAGATGTCCATGAGGGTTGTTGGGGACATGCCGAACTTCCTAAGCTATCAAAGGAAGTAGAGGCACTGGTGTGTTTTCATGGCCACTGCTTTGGTGAGGCTGGACTAGGGCAAGTTGCTGGTGGCGTTTATTCTTAGGAACTTGAAGCTTTCAACTGTGTGTGCCTGTGTGTGTGTGTGTGTGTGTGTCTGTGTCTGTGTCTGTGTGTCTGTGTGTGTCTGTCTGTGTGTGTCTGTCTGTGTGTGTCTGTCTGTGTGTGTCTGTCTGTGTGCGTCTGTGTGTGTGCGTCTGTGTGTGGCTGTGTGTCTGTGTGTGTGCATGTGTGTGCGTGTGCACGTGTGTGTGTGCGTGTGTGTGCGTGTGTGCGCGTGTGGGCGTGCGTGTGTGTGTGTGTGTGCGCGTGTGTGTGTGTGTGTGTGTGCGCGTGTGTGTGTGTGTGTGTGTGTGGGCGTGCGTGTGCGTGCGCGTGTGTGTGCGTGTGTGTGTGTGTCTCTTCCTGAAGTCAATCACAATCTCTCTGTCTTGCTGGCATTGAGGGAGAGGTTGTCATCTTGGCACTAAGTTACAAGGTTCTCGATTTCCTCCCTGTCCTCCATCTCATCATGATTGAATATCGGGCTTACTATGGTGGTGTCGTCTCCGCAAGGATGTATTCTCAACCCCCTTCTTTACTCCTTGTACACCCATGGCTACAGCCAAGTACTAATCCAATTCAATTTACAAATTCACAGAGGACACCCCCATTGTGGGCCGGATATCAAATAATGATGAGGGAGCATGGGAAGGAGATCGAGAACCTCGTGTCCTGGTGTGGAGTCAACAACCTTTTTCTCAATGTCAGCAAGACAAAGGAGATAGTGATCGACTTCAGGAAGCGAAGTGGTACTCATACCCCAGTTTGCATTGTGAAGTAGAGTTGGTCGAAAACTTCAAATTGCTAGGAATCAATATCACCAACAAGGTGTCCTGGACCACCCATATTGAAACATTGACCAAGAAAGCACACCAATGCCTCTACTTCCTTGGAAGGTTTAGGAAGTTCGACATGTCACCAACAACTCTCACCAACTTCTACAGATGCACAGCAGAAAGAATTTTATCGTGATGTATCACAGCATGGTTTGGGAATAGTCCAAGACTGCAAGATAGTGCAGAGAATAGTGGACACAGCCCAGACACAAACCAACCTCCCTTCCATTGACTCCACATGTACTTCACGCTGCCTTGGTAAGGTCAGCAGCATAATCAGGAACGAGTCGCACCCTGGCCACTCCCACTTCTCCCCTCTCCCATCAGGCGAGAGGGATAGAAGTGTGAAAACACACACCTCCAGATTCAGGGATAGTTGCTGCCCTGCTGTTATCAGGCAACTGAGCCATCCTACCACAACTAGGGAGCAGTCCTGAGCTACTATCTACCTCCCTGGAGACTCTCAGACTACCTTTGATCAGACTTTACCTTGCACTAACCTTATTTGTATTACTCCCTTTATCATGTATCTGTACACTGTGGACGGCTCGATTGTATTCCTGTACATGTTTCTGCTGACTGGTTAGCAACCAGTGTACCCGGTACACATGATAATGAACTAAACTCAAGCTAAACTCAATCTCATCTGGGAACTAGAAGATTGAGTTGGATTGAATTTGGCTGCACAGTCATGAGTGTATGAGGAATATACCGTGGGCTGAGAACTATATTTCCACGCCGAGATGGCCCTGGCTAAGTCAGACAGCGATGGCACTATGGAGCTACAGCCGTGCATGGACTTTGAGACCACGTTGTGTCCCGGTCACGTTCCTTGCTGCCTGTCAAGTCAAATCAAGTCAAGTCACATTTATTTATATAGCACATTTAAAAAACAACTCTCGTTGGCCAAAGTGCTTTACATTTGTTATAACAATAGCACAACAAAACAAACTACGTACATATATACATATAGCCCTCACTCAGAGGACGTCAGGAAAGGCTTGGGAGTATAGATAAGTCTTTAGTCTTGACTTAAAAGAGTCGATGGAGGGGGCAGTTCTAATGGGAAAGGGGATGCTGTTCCACAGTCTAGAGGCTGCAACCGCAAAGGCCCGGCCGCCCCTGAGCTTATGCCTAGACCGTGGGATATTTAGCAACCCCAAGTCGGCCGATCTGAGGGGCCTGGAGGTGGAGTGGTGGGTGAGAAGACTTTTTTATGTAGGTTGGGGCAAGCCCATTGAGGGCTTTGTAGTCATGGAGGGGGATCTTGAAGTTTATACGGAACCGCACAGGGAGCCAGTGGAGAGAGGCCAGGATCGGGGTGATGTGGTCCCTTTTTCGGGTGCCCGTCAGGAGTCTCGCTGCGGCGTTTTGGACCAGTTGCAGGCGGGACAGGGAAGTTTGGCTGATGTCAGTGTAAAGGGAGTTGCAGTAATCTAGGCGGGAGGAGATGAATGTGTGGATGATCTTTTCCAGGTCATCAAACTGGAGGAATTGTTTTATTTTAGCTATCGTCCAAAGCTGAAAGAAGCTAGCTTTTACCACGGCATTGACTTGTTTGTCAAATTTCAGTGCTGAGTCAAATATCACGCCAAGGTTTTTGACGTTTGAGTAGTGGGGTAAGGCTTCCAAGGCTGCTGCTATCATTTTGATTGAGTCCGAGGGGCCGAGAAGGATGACCTCAGACTTACTCTCGTTTAGTTGGAGGAAGTTCTGGGCCATCCAACACTTTATATCCTCGAGGCAGTGGGTAAGGTTAAGCATATTTAATTGGTTATTGGGCTTCAGGGGGAGATAGAGTTGTGATGGGGCAAGCATACCCTCGGCAAACTGAACTGTTGGTGCTGGGGATCCGAAACAAAGCAGGTTGTCACAAGGGATCACAGACCTATGGTGCAGCAGTGGAGTTGCCGACTCATAGCTCCAGAGACCCGGGTTAGATCCTGACTACGGGTGCCTGTCTATATGGAGTTTGTACGTTCTCCCTGTGACCTGTGTGGGTTTTCTCCGGGTGCTCTGGTCCTTACACTTAATAACTTTTCATTTGACTCCTCCCATTTCCTCCAAATACAAGGCGTAGCTATGGGCACACGCATGGGCCCGAGCTACGCCTGCCTCTTTGTCGGGTACGTAGAACAATCCTTGTTCAATGCGTACCAGGGCCCCATCCCCGACCTCTACCTCCGCTACATCGATGATTGTTTTGGTGCCACATCCTGCACCCACACACAACTGACTGACTTCATCCGCTTCACCACCAACTTCCATCCGGCACTCAAATACACCTGGACCATTTCCGACACTTCCCTACCATTCCTTGACCTCACTATCTCCATCGCAGGTGATAGACTCCTTACCGACATCCACTACAAACCTACCGACTCCCATGGCTATCTGGACTACACTTCTTCCCACCCTGCTTCCTGTAAGGACTCCATCCCCCACTCCCAATTCCTCCGTCTACGCCGCATCTGCTCCCAGGATGAGGCGTTCCACACCAGGGCATCTGAAATGTCCTCATTCTTCAGGGAACGGGGGTTCCCCTCCTCCACCATAGATGAGGCTCGCACCAGGGTCTCTGCCATACCCCGCAACACTGCTCTCTCTCCCCATCCCCCCACTCACAACAAGGGCAGAGTCCCCCTAGTCCTCACCTTTCACCCCACCAGCCGTCACATACAACAAGTGATCCTCCGTCAGTTTCGCCACCTCCAACGTGACCCCACCACTCGCCACATCTTCCCATCTCCCCCCATGTCTGCCTTCCGCAAAGACCGCTCCCTCCGTAACTCCCTTGTCAATTCTTCCCTTCCCTCCCATACCACCCCCTCCCCTGGTACTTTCCCTTGCAACCGCAAGAGATGCAACACTTGTCCCTTCACCTCCCCCCTCGACTCCATTCAAGGACCCAAGCAGTCGTTCCAGGTGCAACAGAGGTTCACCTGCATCTCCTCCAACCTCATCTATTGCATCCGCTGCTCTAGATGCCAGCTGATCTACATCGGTGAGAACAAGCGCAGGCTTGGCGATCGTTTCGCCGAACACCTCCGGTCGGTCCGCAGTAACCAACCTGAGCTCCCGGTGGCTCAGCACTTCAACTCCCCCTCCCATTCCGTATCTGACCTCTCTGTCCTGGGTCTCCTCCATGGCCACAGCGAGCAACACCGTAAATTGGAGGAAATGCACCTCATATTCCGCTTGGGCAGTCTACATCCTGGGGGCTTGAACATTGAATTCTCCCAATTCTGCTAGCCCTTGCTGTCCCCTCCCCTTCATCAGCCCTCTGGTTGTCTCCTCCCCTCCCCCAGCCCTCGGGCTCCTCCTCCGCCTTTTTCCTATCTTCCCCCCACCCCCTATCAGTCTGAAGAAGGGTTTCGGCCCGAAACGTTGCCTATTTCCTTCGCTCCATAGATGCTGCTGCACCCGCTGAGTTTCTCCAGCTTTTTTGTGTACCAAATACGTACAGGTTTATAGATTAATTGGCTTGCTAAATTTGTAAATTGTCCTTAATGTGTGTAGGACAGTGTTAGTGTGTGTTGATCACTGGTTGACGCGGACTTGGTGGGCCGAAGAGCCTGTTTGTATCTCAAAACTAAAAGTTAGAAAAAACTAAAACCTGATACACTGACAGTTTCTCTCTCTACTTTGTCCGACCTGCTGAGTGTTTGGTTGAGTTGTTAATAGGTGTGACTAAGCAATAATAACTATCTGAGAAAGCATTGGACCCTAAAAAGTAAATTAAGTACATTATGATTTGCTCAAATACAATTTTCAAAACCATTTTGCATTTTAACAGGAGAATTTCCGGTTGTGAGAATTTTTAAAGTAGTTTCACAGGATAGTGTCACGGGAAGTCTGAGAAGGAAATGTAGTCCAAGCCTCACCAAACCTCCTTCAATTCAAGTCATAGGGTCATAAGTGATAGGAGTAGAATTATGCCATTCGGCCCATCAAGTCTACTCTGCCATTCAATCATGGCTGATGTATCTCTCCATCCTAACCCCATTCTCACGCCTTCTCCCCATAACCTCTGACACCTGTAGTAATCAAAAATCTATCTCTGCCTTAAAAATATCCACAGCCTTCTGTGCAAAGAATTCCACAGATTCACCCCCCTCTGCCTAAACAAATTTCTCCTCATCTCCTTCTTTAAAGAACGTCCTTTAATTCTGAGGCTTTGACCTCTAGTCCTAGACACCCCGCATCCACTCTATCCAAGCCTTTCACTATCCTGTACGTTTCAATGAGGTCTCCCCTCATTCTTCTAAACTCCAGCGAGTACAGGCCCAGTGCCAACAAACGCTCATCATAGGTTAACCTACTCATTCTTAGGATCATTCTTGTAAATCTCCTCTGGACCCTCTCCAGACCCAGCACATCCTACCTCAGATATGATGCCCAAAATTCCTCACAATATTCCAAATGCAGCTTTATCGGCGCCTTACAGAGCCTCAACATTATATCCCTGTTTTTTGTATACATGCCCTCTTGAAATAAATGCTAGCATTGAGTTTGCTTTCTTTACTACCGATTCGACTTGCAGATTAACTTTTTGGGAATTCTGCACCAGCACTCCCAAGTCCCCTTTGCACCTCTGATTTCTGGATTCTCACCCCATTTAGATAATAGTCTACGCCTTTATTCCTACTACCAAAATGCATGGCTCCACACTTTGCTACACTATATTCCATCTGCCACTTCTCTGCCCACTTTCCCAACCTGTCCAAGACCTTCTGCAGAGTCCCTGCTTTCTCTACATTACCTGCCCTTCCACCTATTTTCATATCATCCGCAAACTTGGCCACAAAGCCTTCAATCCCCTCGTTCAAATCATTAATATACAACGTGAAGAGTAGCAGCCCCAGCACTGACCCCTGCGGAACTCCGCTAGTCACTGGCAGCCAACCTGAGAAAGCCCCCTTTATTGCCACTCTTTGCCTTCTGCCATCCAGCCAACCTGCTATCCATGCTGGTATCTGCCCTTTGATACCGTGGGCTCTTATCTTCTTTAGATGCCTCACGTGTGGCACCTTATCAAAGGCTTTCTGAAAATCAAAGTAAACAACATCATCCGACTCCTTTGTCTGTCCTACTATTTACTTCTTCAAATAATTCCAGCAAATTTGTCAAGCAAGACCTCCCCTTCACAAAGCCATGCTGACTTTGGCCTATTTTATCGTGAGTAATCTGCCTAAGTAATCCGTAACCTCATCGTTTGTAATGGACTCAAAAATCTTACCAACCACCAAAGTCAGACTAACCGGCCTATAGTTCCCACTATTCTGCTTTGCTCACTTCTTGTGTAGCGGGGTAATATTGGCAATTTTCCAATCATCTGGGACCTCTCCTGACTCTAGTAATTCTGTGGAGAAGAAGCTGTTCCTGAACCTGGATGTTGCAGATTTCAGGCTCCTGTACCTTTTACCTGATGGCAGCGGAGAGATGAGTGTGTGGCCAGGATGGTGTGGGTCCTTGATGTTGCTGCCAGCCTTTTTGAGGCAGCGACTGTGATAGATCCCCTCGATGGTAGAGAGGTCAGAGCCGATGATGGACTGGGCAGTGGTTACAACTTTTTGCTGCCTTTTCCGCTCCTGGGCGCTCAGGTTGCCGAACCAAGCCACGATGCAACCGGTCAGCATGCTCTCTACTGTGCACCTGTAGAAGTTCGAGAGAGTCCTCCTTGCAATCTTCTCAGGAAGTAGAGGCACTGATGTGCTTTTTTTATGATTGCATCAGTGTTCTGGGACCAGGAGAGATCTTCGGAAATATGCACGCCCAGGAATTTGAAGTTCTTGACCCTTTCCACCACGTTGATATAAACGGGACTGTGGGTCCCCATCCTACCCCTTCCGAAGTCCACAATCAGTTCCTTGGTTTTGCTGGTGTTGAGAGCCAGGTTATTGTGCTGGCACCATTTGGTCAATCGATCACTTCTATACTCTGACTTGTCCCCATCAGTGATACGTCCCACAACAGTGGTGTCGTTGGCGAACTTGATGATGGAGTTCGCACTATGACCGGCTACACAATCATGAGTATAGAGTGAGTACAGCAGGGGGCTGAGCATGCAGCCTTGAGGTGCTACCATGCTAATTGTTATCGAGGATGACACATTTCCACCAATAATGTGGTCTGTGAACGAGGAAGTGGAGGATCCAATTGCAGAGGGATGCGCAGAGACCCAGTTCTGAGAGCTTGGTAACCAGCTTGGAGGGGATGTTTGTGTTAAATGCCGAGCTGTAGTCAATGAATAACAGCCTGCCATATGAGTTTTTGTTGTCCAAGTGGTCCAGAGCGGAGTGGAGGGCCAGTGAGATCGAATGCACCGTTGAACTGTTGTGGTGGTAAGTAAACTGCAGTGGGTCCAGGTTTTTGATAGGTACGAGTTGATTTGCGCCATGATCAACCTCTCAAAGCACTTCATCACCACAGAGGTTAGTGCCACAGGTTGATAGTCATTGAGGCATGTCCATACTACCATGACCACATGAGGTAACACTATCGGGCAGGAGGTACAGAAGCCTGAAGTCCCACACCACCAGGTTCAGGGACAGCTACTTTCCTGTAACTATTTGGACTTGTTTTTTTTTAGTGTTCATTTTATTGAGTTTATTGACACATGTACCGAGGTACAGTGAAAAGCTTTTGTTGTGTGCTAACCAGTCAGCAGAAAGACAACACATGATTACAATCAAGCCTTCCACAGTGTACAGATACATTATAAAGGGAATAACGTGAGTAACATTTAGTGCAATAAAAAGCCAGTAAAGTCCGATCAAAGATAGTTCGCTGGTGTCATAAGGTCATAAGGTATAGGAGCAGAATTAGGCCATTCGGCCCATCAAGTCTACTCCGCCATTCAATCATGGCTTATCTATCTCTCCCCCTAACCCTATTCTCCTGCCTTCTCCCCATAACCTCTGGCACCCGTACTAATCAAGAATCAGCGCCTCTACTTCCTGAGAAGGTTACGGAGAGTTGGTATGTCAAGGAGGACTCTCTCTAACTTCTACAGGTGCACAGTAGAGAGCATGCTGACCGGTTGCTTCGTGGCTTGGTTTGGCAACTTGAGCGCGCAGGAGCGGAAAAGACTACAAAAAGTAGTAAACACTGCCCAGTCCATCATCGGCTCTGACCTCCCT
The DNA here is from genome assembly GCA_038087875.1 of Malacoraja senta. Classification (NCBI taxonomy): domain Eukaryota; kingdom Metazoa; phylum Chordata; class Chondrichthyes; order Rajiformes; family Rajidae; genus Malacoraja; species Malacoraja senta. Next base: position 110,381 of record JAXLNO010001870.1, on the reverse strand, counting down.
TCCATCGAGGGGTTCTATCAGTCGCTGCCTCAAAAAGGCTGGCAGTATCATCAAGGACCCACACCATCCTGGCCAACACTCATTTCCCTGCTACCTTCAGGTAGAAGGTACAGGAGCCTGAGGACTGGAACGTCCAGGTTCAGGAATAGCTACTTCCCCACAGCCATCAGGCTATTAAACTTGGCTGAAACAAAACTGTGAACATTAATAGACCATTATCTGTTTATTTGCAGTTTATCTGTTTATTTATTTATGTGTGTGTATATTTATACAATGGTGTATGGACACACTGATCTGTTCTGTATTCATGCCTACTATATTCTGTTGTGCTGAAGCAAAGCAAGTATGTCATTGTCCTATCTGGGACACATGACAATAAACTCACTTGAATCTTGAATCTTGAACCTTGAATCTATCTCTCTCTGCCATAAAATATCCACTGACGGCCTCCACAGCCTTCTGTGGCAAAGAATTCCACAGATTCACCACCCTCTGACTAATGTGTCCAATGAGGTAAACAGTAGTTAGTTCAAGTCTGCTCTCTAGTTGTTGGTAGGATGGTTCAGTTCCCTTTTTTGTACTAATGTCTTATTATTTTGCATGGTCTTCCTTCTTTTAGAATTATACTAGACTAAGTGGGACCCGTTGGGTCCCGGTCACATGGGAGGCCTGGTCCCCCAATGCAACCCGCTCCCCTAACGCAATATTCCACCACCCACCCATAGCCCCCAACTGCGCAGGCGCGGCTCATTTCCCCTCATCCCCCAGCTTTCCCTCCCCCTCCTCTTCACCTTTCACCTCCTCCTCCCCTCACTCACTCCCTCCTCCCATAACTCCTCTCCCCTCCCTAGCCCCTCCTATCCTTCTATCCCCCACCTCCCACACTCACCTCCCCCTTATCCCCCCCACAACTCCCTCCTCACCTCCCCCACTGCCCTCCTCTTCCTCTATTCCCCCCTCCCCCCCCCCTCTATTCCCCTTCCACCCCCACAACTCCCTCCTCACCTCCCCAGGATCTCGAGGGTGCCACACCTTTCCCTCCTTGCATGCCCGGAGCAGCAGCGCCACCGCCCTCAGAGCCAGGCTCAGCGCGGCCTCTCCCCGCCGCGCAGGACCGGAGCAGCAGTAGCAGCCATCGGACTCAGAGCCAGCCTCAGCACCCAGGCCCCGGATCGTCGGCGTGGCCCATCTCCGCCCCCAGAGCCAGTCCCCGCGGGCCCGGAGCAACAGTAAAATGGAAGTAATCTTACCCGTGTTGCCGTTGTGAAAAAAAGATGGCGATCTGAATTCTGGAAAGGCCCCAACTGCGCAGGCACAGCTCAGGACCCGTTGTGTGCCCTTTGTGACGGCAGTAAAGATGCGCACGGGAACCCTCCCCCAACTGCGCATGTGCGGGTGGGGGTGCAGTTTTGTTCATTTAAGTTCTAAACATTAATAACTTTTAAAATATACCATCAATCTGAACAAAACTTGTTTCATTAACACCACAGGGCAATGGTGAGTAAGGTGGGCCAAAAATTGTAGTGCTATCGTGTACCGTTTTTGCGCAAATAGAAGTACAACACAAACTTGCAAACAAACAAGATGAGAGTTTTAGTAATATAATAATAATTATAATAATAATAATTATTATATATACTAGACTAAGCGGGACAATAGACAATAGGTGTAGTAGGCCATTCGAGCCAGTACCGCCATTCAATGTGATCATGGCTGATCATCCCCAATCAGTACCCCGTTCCTGCCTTCTCCCCTATCCCCTGACTCCGCTATCTTTAAGAGCCCTATCTAGCTCTGTCTTGAAAGTATCCTCTCCCTCCTTGCATGCCCAGAGGAGTAGCATCCGTCGGCGCCATCAGCCAGGCTCAGCGCCAGGCCTCGGATTGGCGCGCCCTCTCCCTGCCCGGCCTCTCCGTGTCCCTGGAGGTGGCGGCAGCAGCCGCCACCCCAGCCCCAGCCCCAGCGCCAAGGCGGCAGATCCCGCGGGCCTGGAGTAGCAGTAAAATGCTGTTTTTAAAATCTTAACTGTGTTGCCGCTGTGAAAAAAAGCTGGCGATAAAATTTCTGGAAAGGCTCCAACTGTGCAGATGCAGCTGAGGACCCGTCGGGTGCCATTTGCGACGCCAGTAAAGATGCGCACGGGAAGTCTCCCGCGAATGCCTGGGTGGGGGCGCTGTTTTACGTTTTTTTTTAAAACCTAAATAACTTAAAATATACCATCGATTGGAACAAAACTTGTTTCATTTACAGCACAGGACAATGGTGAGTAAAGTGGGGCAAAAATCGTAGCGCTATTGTGTACCATTTTTGCGCAAATAGAGGTACAAGATCAAACCCGCAAACAAACAAAAAAAGAGAGAGAGAGAGAGAGAGAGAGAGAGAGAGAGAGAGAGAGAGAGAGAGAGAGAGAGAGAGAGAGAGAGAGAGAGTAATAGATAGTGTCATTTGTTTTTTTTGTGGGTGTGCATCGTATTTGGGCATATGACAATCAATTTGAGACACAAGGAACTGCAAATGCTGCAATCCTGAACAAAACACAAAGTGCTGGAAGAACACATTGCTTCCGATCCAATACGTTGTCTGTCCATTCTCTCCACAGACGGCTGTGGAGGCCAAGTCAATGGATATTTTAAAGGCAGAGATAAATAGATTCTTGATTTGTACAGGTGTCAGAGGTTGTGGGAAGAAGGTCGCGAGAGATAGATCAGCCATGATTGAATGGCGGAGTAGACTTGATGGGCCGAATGGCCTAATTCTACTCCTATCACTCACAACCTTAGGAACATGACCCCCAGAGATGTTGCTGCCCCACTGACTTCCTCCAGCACTCTGTTTTTTAGCTGACATTAGCTCGAGCTGTCTTGGCTTGGAACTTCAGACTTCCTTCTCAGACTTCCTTCTGATGGATTCTAGGATGGCATCAGCTCAAAGTGCAATGAGTACACGGTGTTGTACATGGGGAGGGTGTGATCTCATCCAACAGCAGAGCAGGCCTGCAGGGCCGGCCTTAGGAGGTGCAGGGCCCAATTGGGAACAATTTTGGTGAGCCAGGTTCCCAGCCAAGGTCTGTAGATTCATAGAAATATAAATAAAGTCTATTATAGACTTTATATCTCAATGGTAGAATGGAAAGTAATCAAAATGTGCGCTTAAAAAGTTACTGGACCAAACAGATGTAAGCTACATTTTAATATCAAATTGCATATATGTAAGTCTACAAGTAACAAACACAATGTGTAGATCACCTCTGAAAAGTACATAGTTACAATACCACTTGTTTTAGTGACTGTGAAATGAAAAAAAAAGTAATTTAATTAACTAGATCCTGGAAAACCAATAATCATTGGTGAAAAACCAGTCCAGGCATTACATTTTGGGCTTTAGCACCATCTTACCCTGTGGGCTTCTACCCCATCCTAACGTAGTTGTGTGTGTGTGTATGTATGTGTTATTTGTGTGTGTGTAATGTGTGTGGGAGGGAAGGAGAGAAGGGAGGGAGGGAGGGAGGGAAGGAGGGAGAGAAAGGAGGAAGGACAGAAGGGAGGGAGGGGAATAGAGAAAGGAGGGAGGGAAGGAGAGAAAGAAGGGATGGAACGAATGAGAGAAGGGAATAGAGAGGAAGGAGGGAGGGAAGGAAGGAGAGAAGGAAGGGAGGGAAGAAGGGAAGAAGAGAAGCGAGAGAGAGGGCCGGCGGCAGGAGCAGATGCCGGGGTCCGGGCGGACGCGTGTGAGCTGAGGTCGAGGTCTGTAAACGTTGCTCCAACCCCCGGCCCGGCCCGGCCTGGCCCGGCCCTCCCTGTATTGTTCACCGCGTCTCCCCGGGAGAGAGAGGGGTGGAGAGGGGCTGTGTGCGTGAAGCACGACGACTGGAGGGGCGGGAGCGCTGCCGTGAGCGAACGAGCGACCCACCTCCCCCTCTCCCCCTTCTCCATTCCCCCTCACACCCCCCTCACCGTCTACCCATTTCTTCCCCCTCCACCCATCTACTTTCTCTCCCCCCTCCACCCATCTACTTTCTCTCCCCCTCCACCCATCTACTTTCTCTCCCCCCTCCACCCACCTACTTTCTCTCCCCCCTCCACCAGGGGTAGATCTACCCGAGCCGAGAGTAAATTACTCTAGCGCGGGGCCCAATTGGGAGCAATCAGTCCAATGGACTTCAGGCCTGGCCGGGCCCTGCTCCCATCCTCTCCACAGCCACCAGTGAGGAGCAATTAAAGGCGGCCTCAGCCAGCTGCCTCACAGCTCCAGAGACCCGGGATCGATCCTCACTTCGGGTGGAGTATGTCCGTCCTCCCTGTGACTGTGTGGGTTTTCTCCGAGATCTTCAGTTTCCTCTCACGCTCCAAAGACAGGTATGTAGGTTAATTGGCTTGGTATAAAGGTAAATTGTTCCTTGTGTGTGTGGGATAGTGTTAATGTGCGGGGATCGCTGGTCAGCGCGGACTCGGAGGGCCGTAGGGCCTGTTTCCGCGCTGTATCTCTAAACTAAATTAAACTAGTGTGAATGGAATGGGTGATCGAAGGTCAGCATGGACTCAGTGGGCCGAATGGCCTGTTTCCATGCTGTATCTTTCTCTGTTTCTCTGGAATCGCGGCAGGCACATTCCCGGTTTCCCTCTCCCCTGTACTCAGTGTGAAGAAGGGTCGCGACCCGAAGCGTCACCTATTCCTTCTCTCCAGAGGTGCTGCCTGACCCGCTGAGTTACTCCAGCGTTTGGTATCCATTCCAGGGTCGCTAGTGACTCCTGCGGTTGATTCCTTCCTTTGGCAGGTTTACTTTGGGAAGTGGCTGATCGAGGGCAACCCGTGCGTGATCCTGTTTGACGTGGGATTTTCCTCCTGGAACCTGGAGCGCTGGAAGGCGGAGCTGTGGGACTGCTGTGCCATCGGGGTGCCCTGGCACGACCGGGAAGCCAACGATGCCATCCTCTTCGGGTTCCTCATCGCCTGGTTCCTGGGAGAGGTCAGTGACCTCCCGAGGGCAGGGGTCGTGCGAGAGTCGGGGAGGAGGTGGGGGATGGAGAGGGGGCTGGGACAGTGTCTGACAGGTAGGGTTAACTGGGAGCATGTGGGGAGGTGGGCACCAGCAATGACTGAACACCTCTAGGTGGTGCAGCGGTAAAGTTGCTGCCTACAGCGCCAGGGACCCGGGTTCTATCCCGACTACGGGTGCTTGTCTGTACAGAATTTGTATGTTCTCCCCATGATCTGAGTGGGTTTTGCCGAGATCTTCATTTTCCTCCCACACTCCAAAGACGTACAGGATTGTAGGTTAATTGGCTTGGTATAAATGTACATTGTCCCTCGTGTGTGTGTAGGCTAGTTATAATGTGCGGGGATCGCTGGTCGGTGTGGACTCGGTGGGCCAAAGGGCCCGTACTTACTGTTGGGTTGTAAGTAATAAATAGTTTGGTCATTATCAGTCATGGGATCTTGCTCTGCCTTAATAAAGACACTGTTTGTTTTGATCATAGAACTGTACAGCAGGGAAACAAGCCCTTCGGCCCAACCTGTCCATGCCGATCAAGTTGGGCTGAAGCCCTGTAAACCCGCTGGAGTCAGGGACGTTTAGTTTTAGAGTTACAGCGCAGGAAACAGGCCCATCGGCCCACCGGGTCTGCACCGACCAGCCATCCCCGCACACTGACACTACCCTACACACACTAGGGACAATTTTACATCCATACCAAGCCCGCAAACCTGTATGTATTTGGAGTGTGGGAGGAAACCGAAGCTCTCAGGGGAAACCCAGGCAGTCACGGGGGGAGCCCACAAACTCCGGACAGACAGCACCCGCAGTCGGGATCGAACCCGGGTCTCTGGCGCTGTGAGGCAGCAGCTCTACCCGCTGCGCCACCCCTGCGTTGTAAATAGTGCCTCCCTCACCTCTTCTCCCTGCCTCTGCCCTCCCCATCATGCAGAACACCCATTCCTCCCACTATCCTGTCCCTCTCCCCACACCTCCCCGTCCCCTCCCACCCACATCTCACCCCCGACCCCACCCCCCATCTCTCTGTGGCAGACGTCCCATCTCCATCCTGTGGCAATGACTCCCCCCATCTGCCATCTTAAAAATAGCAGATTCAGGGGATATGGGGAGAAGGCAGGAACGGGGTACTGATTGGGGATGATCAGCCATGATCACATTGAATGGCGGTGCTGGCTCGAAGGGCCGAATGGCCTACTCCTGCACCTATTGTCTATTGAACCCCCACTCACCAGTATCCACCTATCACTTGCCAGGCTTCGTCCCGTCAGCACCGCTCCCTGCCAGCTTTACCCCCCTAGTCCGTCAGTCTAAAGAATGGCCCCGACCTGAAACGTCCCCTGTCCATTCCCTCCACAGACGCTGCCTGGTTCAGTGGCTGTCCACTGCCTGACCAGCTGAGTTGCTGCAGCACTCTGCTCATAGAAACATAGAAACATAGAAACATAGAAAGTAGGTGCGAGAGTAGACCACCAGGCCCATCGAGCCCGCACCGCCATTCGCTCATGGCTGAACACTAAACAGACACCCTTACCCACAAACAGTAGACACAAGACACAGAACACAAGACACTACCCTCCCCTTTATATCGCTATCACCCCTCTCCACCCCAAGAACCGCGTGATCTCCTGGGGGAGGCAAAAAACCGGATAAAAACCCAGGTCCAATTCGGGAAAAAAATCCGGGAAATTCCTCTCCGACCCCAATCCAGGCGATTGACACTTGTCCAGGAGATCACTCAGGTCTTACTATACTAACCATACCTAGGTCCATATCCCTGCCCTCTCCCCGTAGCCCCTTATCCCCTTGGCAGCTAAAAAACCATCTATTTTAGACTTAAATATATTTAATGTTTCTGCTTCCACTGCTCCCTGGGGCAGTGAATTCCATAAATTAACCACCCTCTGGGTGAAGAAGTTCTTCCTCATCTCAGTTTTAAAAGAGCCCCCTCTTATTCTACAACTATGTCCCCTAGTTCTAGTTTCCCCGATCATTGGGAACATCCTCGGTGCATCCACCCGATCAAGGCCCCTCACGATCTTATATGTTTCAATGAGATCGCCTCTCATTCTTCTAAACTCCAAAGAGTAGAGTTCCAGCCTACTTAACCTTTCCTCATATGTCAATCCCCTCATTGCAGGAATTAATCTTGTAAACCTTCGCTGCACTGCCTCCAGGGCCAGTACATCCTTTCTTAAGTATGGACCCCAGAACTGTACACAGTATTCCAAATGTGGTCTCACTAATACTGTGTACAGCTGCAGCAAGACCTCCGTGTTTTTATACTCAATCCCCCTAGCAATAAAGGCCAAAACTCCACTGGCCTTCCTGATTGCTTGCTGCACCTGCATACTAACTTTTAGTGATTCATGTACTACTACCCCTAGATCCCTTTGCGTTGCATTACAACGCAGCTCCACCTCATTTAGAAAATAACTTGCCCTATCATTTTTTTTCCCAAAGTGAATGACTTCACATTTATTAGTATTAAATTTCATCTGCCAAGTTGTTGCCCACTCACCTAGCTTATCTATATCCTTTTGCAGACTCTTCCTATCCTCCTCATCCCCTACTTTTCCTCCCATTTTTGTATCGTCCGCAAATTTTGATATATTACACTTGGTTCCCTCCTCCAAATCATTTATATAAATTGTGAACAACTGGGGTCCCAGCACCGACCCTTGCGGAACCCCGCTAGTTACCGGTTGCCATCCCGAGTATGAACCATTTATCCCCACTCTCTGCTTCCTATTTGTTAGCCAATCCTCTACCCATGCTAATATATTACCCCCAATCCCATAATTTTTTATTTTTAGCAATAGTCTCTTATGTGGCACCTTGTCAAAAGCCTTTTGGAAGTCCAAGTATACCACATCCACCGGTTCCCCTTTATCCACCCGGGTTGTTACTTCCTCAAAGAATTCGAGCAGATTCGTTAAACAGGACTTCCCCTTCACAAAACCATGCTGGTTCTGTCCGATGAAGTCATGTTTATCCAAGTGCTCCGTTAGTGTTTCTTTAATAATTGTCTCTAACATTTTACCCACCACCGATGTTAGACTAACCGGTCTATAGTTACCCGCCTTCTGTTTACTTCCTTTTTTAAATATAGGTGTTACATTGGCCATTTTCCAATCCACTGGGACCGTTCCTGCCTCCAGGGAGTTTTGGAAAATTATCACAATCCCCACCGCTATCTCCCTCAAGACCCTTGGATGTAATCCATCAGGCCCAGGGGATTTATCCTCCTTCAGTCTCATTAATTTCCCTAATACCACCTCCTTGGTGATCTTAATAGTATTTAGCTCCTCCATTCCTACCGCCCCCTGTTTGTCCAGCGTTGGAATATTTTTTGTGTCTTCTATGGTGAAGACTGATACAAAATACTCGTTTAATGCCTTTGCCATTTCCATGTTCCCCACCAACAACTCTCCAGTCTCACCCTCCAATGGACCAACGTTCACCTTAGCCACCCTTTTTCTTTTTATATAGCTATAAAAACTCTTACTATTAGTTTTTATGTTGTTCGCTAAATTCCTTTCATAGTCTATTTTCCCCGTCTTAATTAATCTCTTAGTTATTTTTTGCTGACCTTTAAATGCTTCCCAATCCTCTACCCTCCCACTATCTCTAGCTACCTTATATGCCCTTGCCTTCAGCCGAATACTATCCTTTATAGTTTTACTGAGCCATGGCTGACTGTTCTTTCCCTTACCCCTTTTTTTCTTCATAGGAATAAATTTTTCTTGAAGGTTATACAGTAGATCCTTAAACGTACACCACTGCTCATGTACCGTCTTATTCTTGAGTCTGCTATCCCAGTCAACTTTGATCAGCTCAGTCCTCATACCTTCATAATCCCCCTTATTTAGACTAAGTACCCTAGCCTGAGTTTCAACCTGCTCCCCTTCTATTTGAATATGGAATTCGACCATATTGTGGTCACTTGTTCCCAACGAGTCCCTAACTATGACATTTTTAATTAATCCTGCTTCATTACACAGGACCAGATCCAAGATTGCCTCCCCCCTTGTCGGTTCTGTGACATACTGTTCTAGGAACCCGTCTCTAATACATTCTATAAACTCTTCCTCTAGTCTACCCTGCCCAGTTTGGTTTGCCCAATTAATATGAAAATTGAAGTCCCCCATGATTACAGCAGTTCCCTTTTTACATGCGTCAACTATTTGCAGATTTATGTTCTGACTAACAGCGTCACAGCTATTTGGAGGTCTATAAATTACACCCACTAGTGTTTTTTTCCCCTTGTTATTCTCTATCTGTACCCAAGCTGTTTCACTATCCTGATCCTTCAACGCAATATCCTTCCTCTCTATTGCCGTTATTCCCTCCCTTATTAAAAGGGCCACCCCTCCTCCCTTTCTTTCCTGTCTATCTTTTCTAATTGTCGAGTACCCCTCTATATTCAACTCCCAATCCTGATCCCCTTGCAGCCATGTCTCCGTAATGGCCACGATATCATAACTATATATACTTAATTGCACCGTTAATTCATTTATCTTATTTCGAATACTCCGTGCATTTAGATACAGCATTTTCAGATGATTTTTACTACCCTTCCTTTCTGTTTTTGCCCCTTTTACATCTAGAGCTTTATCTTCACACATTCTGGATCCTCCTGTCACATTTTGATTTTCCGTTTCCCCACTGATACCCTGCTCTATTTCCTCTACCCCTGCCGTTATTACCACCCTTGATACCTTCCCCCCGCTACTTAGTTTAAAGACCTCTCTACTGCCCTAGTTATATGATTTGCCAGGACCCCAGTCCCAGCACCGTTCAGGTGAAGTCCGTCCTTACAGAACAGATCCCCCCTGTCCCAGTACTGGTGCCAGTGGCCCAAGAAACCAAACCCATTTTTCCCACACCAGTCTTTGAGCCACGCATTCAGCTTTTTAATTTTTCGTACCCTCGCCGATTTGGCCCGTGGCTCAGGTAGCAATCCGGAGATCAGTACCCTCGAGGTTCTGCTTTTTAATTTATTCCCTAACTGCTCAAACTCGTTCAGCAGATCCTCCTTCCTCGTCCTTCCTATGTCATTGGTCCCCACATGGACCACGACCACTGGATCCTCCCCCTCACTCTGCAAATTTCTCTCCAGCATCGCAGAGATATCCTTAACCCTAGCACCGGGTAGGCAACACAGCCTTCGGGACATGCTCATTTATTAATTGTAAAATGATCCATTTTATAATTAATTACAAATATATTCATTATAATTATACATTAATAAGTAGATGTATAAACTTGAACCGCGCCACAGAGAGAACCTTCACATCGAGATCGGCAATTATCACAGGTCTGGGAATTAGCTAGGGCCTGTGGGAGCCAACACCACCACCCCCATCCCCATCCCCACCCCCACCCCCATCCCCAACCCCACCAACACCCCCACCCCCACCCCCACCCCATCCACACCTCACCCCACCAACACCCCCACCCCCACCCCCACCCCATCCACACCTCACCCCACCCGCAACCCCAACCCTCACCACCACCCCCATCCCCACCCTCACCCCCACCCCCATCCCCACCCCCACCCCCATCCCCAACCCCACCAACACCCCCACCTCCACCAACACCCCCACCCCCACCCCCACCCCATCCACACCTCACCCCACCCGCAACCCCAACCCTCACCACCACCCCCATCCCCACCCTCACCCCCACCCCCACCCCCACCCCCATCCCCAACCCCACCAACACCCCCAGCCCCACCCCCACCCCCACCCCATCCACACCTCACCCCACCCGCAACCCCAACCCCACCAACACCCCCACCCCCACACCCACCCCATCCACATCTCACCCCACCCGCAACCCCAACCCCACCAACACCCCCACCCTCACCCCCACCCCCACCTTCACCCCCATCCCCACCCCCACCCTCACCACCACCCCCACCCTCACCCCACCCGCAACCCCAACCCCACCAACACCCCCACCCACACCCCCAACCTCACCCCCACCCCCATCCCCACCTTCACCCCCACCCCCATCCCCACCCCCACCCTCACCACCACCCCCACCCTCACCCCACCCGCAACCCCCAACCCCACCAACACCCCCACCCACACCCCCAACCTCACCCTCACCCCCACCCCCACCCTCATCCTCACTCCCACCCCTATTGCCCAAAGACCTCCAGGTTCAATACTGACATCACACATGCTGCCTGTGTGGTGTTTGCACGTTCTCCTTGTATGTGGGTTTAGTTTAGTTTGAGAACAGCATGGAAACAGGCCTTTGGGCCCACTGAGTGCTGACCAACAACCCCCATGCACGAGTTCTATCCTACACACAAGGGACAACTTTCAGAAGCCCATCTACGGGATGTGGGAGGAAACTGGAGCACCTGGAGAAAACCCACGGGGTCTCAGGGGGAACGTACAAACTCCGTACAGACAGCACCCGTAGTATTGAATCCAGATCTCTGGAGCTGTAAGGCAACAACTCTACTGCGACACCAGTATGCTGCAGTTTCCTCTCACATCCCAAAGACGTGCGGGTTTGTAGGTTCATCGACCCTCTGTAAATTGCCCCTAGTGTGTAGGGAGTGGATGAGAAAATGGGATAACGTAGAACTATGTCACCCAGAGAGTTGTGAATCTGTGGAATTCTCTGCCACAGAAGGCAGTGGAGGCTAATTCACTGGATGTTTTCAAGGGAGAGTTAGATATACTGTAGCTCTTAGAACTAGCTGAATCAAGGGATTTGGGGAGGAAGCAGGAATGGGGTACTGATTTTGGATGATCAGTCATGATCATATTGAATGTGGTGCTGGCTCGAAGGGCCGAATGGCCTACTGCTGCACCTATTTTCTATGCTTCTGGAGACATAGAGTGATACAGTGTAGAAACATGCCCTTCAGCCCATCTTGCCCACACCGGCTAACATGTCCCATCTACACTAGTCCCATATTTGGCCCATATCCCTCCAAACCTGCCCTAACTATGTACCTGTCTAACTGTTTCTTAAACGTTGGGATAATCCCAGCCTCAACTACCTCCTCTGTTCCATACACCCACCACCCTTTGTGTGCAAAAGTCACCCCTCAGATTCCTGTTAAAGCTTTCCTGTAGTGTAGTGGTTGGCGTGGGCTGAAGGACCTGTTTCCATGCTGTATCTGTAAACTGAACTAGCTGTGTTGTGTGGCTGTCTGCGGTCCTGGTCTAACCAGCGTTGTGATTCAGTTTCTCAGCCAGTGCGAGGACAACTGCCCTTTCATCGTCACTCACTTCCACGAGTGGCTGGCCGGCGTGGGTCTCATCATGTGCAGGTTCCGCAGGCTTCCCATAGCTACCATCTTCACCACGCACGCCACACTCCTGGGCCGCTACCTGTGTGCTGGAAATGTCGACTTCTACAACAACCTTCCAAATGTGCGTACACACCCTTCCACGTTCCTCAAGGCACTGTTTTTAACTTTATTCAATATTCATCAGCCACCATAATCTAGGACCACTCACACTCTGGTCATCCCCTCTTCTCCTCTCCTCCGTCGGGCAGCAGGTACAACTGCGTGAAAGCCGTACCACCACCACGAAAGGGTTCAGAGAAGATTTACGAGGATGTCAGGACTAGAGGGTCTGGGCTATAGAGAGAGGTTGAGTAGGCTGGGTCTCCATTCCTTGGAGCGCAGGAATATAAGATCACCAAGGGGTGATCTTATAGAGGTGTATAAAATCATGAGAGGAATAGATCAGGTAGATGCACAGAATCTCTTGCCCAGAGTAGGGGAATCAAGGACCAGAGGACATAGGTTCAAGGTGAAGGGGAAGAAAATTAATAGGAATCTGAGGGGTAACATTTTCACACAAAGGGTGGTGGGTGTATGGAACAAGCTGTTAGAGGGTGTAGTTGAGGCAGGGACTATCCCAAAGTTTAGGAAACAGTTAGACAAGTACATGGATAGCAAAGGTTTGGAGGGATATGGACCAAATGCAGGCAGGTGGGACTAGTGTAGCTGGGACATGTTGGCCGGTGTGGGCAAGTTTGGCCAAAGGGCCTGTTTCCACACTGTATCACTATGTTACTCTATGATGTACTGTTTTAAACTTTTAGCAATATTCATCAGCCATCGTAACCAAGGACCACTTGGTCATTCCTTCTTCTCCCCTTTCCCGTCGGGCAGAAGGTACAACAGCACGCACCACTTTTTTAACCTGCACTTTCTCTGTAGTTGTACATTATACTGTGCATTAAGTTTCCTTTCCCTTTTTGCAC
>JAXLNO010001870.1:48171-96944 GCA_038087875.1 Malacoraja senta | reverse complement strand
CCTCCTCACAGTTCACACTGCCACCCAGCGTTGTGTCATCTGCAAGGATTGCTAATGTTACTTTGAATCCCTTCATCCAATCATTGATGTCTATTGTAAATAGCTGCGGTCCCAGCACCGAGGCGGTACCCTACTATCACTGCCTGCCATTCTGAAAGGGACGTAATCTACTCTTTGTTTCCTGTCTGCCAACCAATCTTCTATCCACGTCAGCAGTTACCGCAAATACCATGTGCCCTAATTTTGCCCACTAATCTCCTATGTGGGACTTTATCAAATGCTTTCTGAAAGTCCAGGTACACTACATCCACTGGCTCTCCCTTGTCCATTTTCCTAGTTACATCCTCAAAAAATTCCAGAAGATTAGTCAAACATGATTTCCCCTTCGTAAATCCATGCCGACTCGGACCGATCCTGCTACTGCTATCCAAATGTGTGGCTATTTCATCTTTTATAATTGACTCCAGCATCTTCCCCACCACTGATGTCAGGCTAACTGGTCTATAATTCCCTGTGACACTTCGTGTTGAGTCTATCAGTGGGTAGAGTTGCTGCCTCACAGCACCAGAGACCTGGGTTCGATCCTGGCTACGGGTGCTGTCTTTACGGAGTTTGTACGTTCTCCCCGTCACTGTAGGAGTTTTCTCCGGGACCTCCTGTTTCCTCCCACACTCCAAAGATGTATAGGCTTGTAAGTTAATCGGCTTGGTAAACTTGTAGATTATCCCTCGTGTGCATATGATAGTGTTAATGTGTGGGGATTGCAGGTCGGCACGGACTCGGTGGGCCGAAGGGCCTGTTCCTGCGCTGTGTCTCAAATCTAAACTAAACTAAACTAAACTAAACTGAACTAAACTAAACAATGTAGGTGATTGGTTTGACAATGCAGTGTTGCGCTGTGCCAACCGCCCTGCGTGTGATTAGGCTGAGGAGATGCTGGAACCAGGGGGATGGCTGGGGGCTGCCTCAGTGTTGGGAGGTCCTGTCTTGGGAGGTCATGGCTTGAGGACAGTTTTGGGTTGGGGTTCACAAGTGATAGAAGCAGAATTAGGCCAATCGGCCCATCATGTCTACTCCACCATTCAATCATGGCTGATCTATCTTTCCCTCTCAACCCCATTTCCTGCCTTCTCCCCATAACCCCTGACACCCGTAATAATCAAGAATCTGTCAATCTCCGTCTTAAAGATATCCAAATAAATGACTTGGCCTCCACCGCCGACTGTGGCACGGAAATCCACAGGTTCACCACCTCTCCGACTGAAAAAATTCCTCCTCATGTCTCAGGCAGCGGTCTTGAGATGGGAGAGGTGTCCATGGGCTGGAATAACAGTCTGGGATGGTCTGGGATGGTCCAAGCGAGGGCTGGTCTCATTCAGGAATTTCTCAGTGTGGGTGCCCATTAAGACGAGAACTTCCGAGAACGTTCCTGATGCCGTGATCTTGAGTGGTTGGGATCTAACACAGGCTCCTCTCTGCAGATGTGATCACTCCAAATGGACTGAACCTGAAGAAGTTCTCTGCCATGCACGAGTTCCAGAATCTGCACTCCAGGAACAAGACTCGGATTCAGGAGTTCATCCGGGGCCACTTCTACGGGTAAGACCATTTCTCCCACTGATACTGTCTCTGTGGACTTCTGACATTCCCTGTCGATGGCCTTCTCATCTGTCTCACTCATTCTCCTGACCACTCCTTACCATGAGTTTAGTTTAGTTTCGAGATACAGCGCGGAAACAGGTCCTTCAGCCCACCAGGTCCGCGCCGACCAGCGATCCCCACACATTAACATTATCCGACACACACCAGGGACAATTTACATGTATACCAAGCCTATTAACCTACAAACCTGTACGTCTTTGGAGTGTGGGAGGAAACTGGAGCTCTCGGAGAAAACCCACACAGGTCACGGGGAGAACGTACAAACTCCGTACAAACAGCACCCGTAGTCAGGATCGAACCCAGGTCCCTGGTGCTGTAAGGTAGCAACTCTACCGTTGTGCCACCGTGCCACAAGGATATTGTTCTACAGATCCACCCTGTTCTGTGAATTGCCAAGGCAGTCATTTAATTAGATTGTGGCCTGAAAAAAGGTCTCGACAGGAAACATCACCCATTCCTTCTATTCAGAGATGCTGCCTGACCCGCTGAGTTACTCCAGCATTTTGTTTCCATCTTCGGTGTAAACCAGCGTCTGCAGTTCCTTCCTACACATTTGTGTTCAGTTTATTGTCACGTGTACTGAGGTACAGTGAAAAGCTGTTGCGTGCTAACCTTTCAAAGGGAAGATAATACATGATAACAACCAAGCCATTCACAGTGTACAGATACATGATAAAGGAAATAAGGTGAATAACATTTAGTGCAAGATAAAGTCCAGTAAAGTCTGATCCAAGATAGTTCGACGGTCTCCCATGAGATTGACAGTAGCTCAGGACTGCTCTCTAGTTGTTGGTAGGATGGGTCAGTTGCCTGATAACAGCTGGTTAGTAATAATTAACAATGGGCTACTGAACAGGATCACAACTTGGTTCTGAAGTCAATCCTGGTCTGTACTAGGAGGAACAGCATCTCATATTTCACTTGGGCAGCTTACAACCCAGTGGTATGAATATTGATTTCTCTAACTTCAAGTAACCCCGGCATTCCCTCTCTCTCCATCCCTCCCCCAACCCAAGTCACACCAGTTTCTCGTTTTCACCCAACAAACAGCAAACAACAGCCTGTTTCCTTTATCATCGTTAATTTTTTGCATATCTTTCATTCATTGTTCTATATCTGTCTACATCATCGTCTATATGTCTTGTTTCACTTTCCCGTGACTTTCAGTCTGAAGAATGGTCTCGACGTCACGCGTTCCTTTTCTCCAGAGATGCTGCCCGTCCCGCTGAGTTACTCCAGCATTTTGTGTCTTTCTCTGGTTTGTGATCTTGTTCCCATAAGAAATAACCTTGCATTCTCTGAACTCACTTTTGGCTAGGCACATGGATATGTAGGGAATAGCAGGACATGGGTTGTGTGTGGGAAGATAAGAAATGGTCTTGACATTATGTAAGACACACAGTCACACACATAATAGAACATAAAACATCACAGCACAAGAACGGGCCCTTGGGCCAACAATGTCTGTCACAAACATGATGCCAAGACCAATGCTTATCTCCGCACATAATTCCTATCCATCCATTCCCTCCATATCCACTTGCTAATCCAAAAGTCTCTTAAATGACACTATTTCATCAGCCTCCACCACCACCACCAGGAGCATGTTCTAGACACTCACCACCTTCTGTGTAGATATAAACCTTGCCCTGTACATCTCCTTTCAACTTTGCCCCTCTCACCTTGAAGCCATGTCCTCCAGTATTTGATATTTACACCCTTCTGACTGTCTACCCTTCCTGTGCCTCTCATAATTGTATTTACCTCCATCAGGTCTCCCGATAACCTCCAGCGTTCCAGAAAAAACATCCTAAGTCTGTCCACTCTCTCGCTGTAGCTATTCCATGCATCATTCTGGTCAACTTCTGCACCCGTTCCAAAGGCTCCACATCCTTCCTGTAATGGGGTGATCAGAACTCCACGCAATACTCCAAATGCTGCCTAACCAAAGTCCTAAAGACCTTCATTATGTCTTCCTGACTCTTATAATCAATGCCCCCACCTATAAAACCAAGCTCACCATGTGCCTTCTTTGCCTCCTATCTACATGTTCCCGATGTTGGGGGAGTCCAGAACCAGGGGCCACAGTTTAAGAATAAGGGGTAAGCCGGAGACAAGGAAACACTTTTTCACACAGAGAGTTGTGAGTCTGTGGAATTCTCTGCCTCAGAGGGCGGTGGAGGCCAGTTCTCTGGATACTTTCAAGAGAGAGCTAGATAGGGCTCTTAAAGATAGTGGAGTCAGGGGATATGGGGAGAAGGCAGGAACAGGGTACTGATTGGGGATGATCAGCCATTGTCACATTGAATGGCGGTATTGGCTCAAATGGCCGAATGGCCTACTCCTGCACCTATTGTCTATTGTCTACTTGTGTTGCCACTTTCAGGGAGTTATAGACGTGGACCCCAAGATCACTCTGTACATCAAAGATAGACACAAAAAGCTGGAGTAACTCAGCGGAACAGGCAACATCTCTGGATAGAAGGATTGGGTGATGTTTCGGGTTGAGACCCTCCGTCAGACACGAAACATCACCCATTCCTTCTCTCCAGAGATGCTGCCTGTCCCGCTGAGTTACTTCGGCTTTTTATGTCTATCTTCGGTTTAAACCAGCATCTGCAGTTCCTTCCTACACATTTCCAATGACCATCAATGCTGTTAAAGGTCATGCTATTAATTGTATATTTTCCCCTCACAAAATGCAACACCTCACACTTGCTCAGATTAAATTCCATCAGCAATTTCTCCACCCATTACTGTAGCTGATCTATATCCCGCAGTGTACGTTGATGGCCTTCCTCACAGTCCGTGACTCCAGCAATCTTGGTGTCATCTGCAAACTTTGGTTTATGTTGGAGATATATATGCAAGATGGTGTCGGAGCGTGGCGACTCTTTGCATTCCGGTCCCTGGAGAGGATCTGCTCTCATTCATCACATCTCTTACATCTTTAAGGGCTTTGTCCCACTTGCCGATTTTTTTTCGGCGACTGACGGCATCATATCAGTGTCGCCAAAAGGTTTTGAACATTTCGAAATCCAGTGGCGACAAAAAAAAATGTTGCGACACTTGAAAAATCACCGCGCGTCATACGTCATCACGCCGCATATTTTTCGGTGACCTGATACGTCCAGTCAATGATGCCGGCAGTCGCCGAAAAAATCGCCAAGTGGGACAGGCCCTTTACCCGTTACCCAGGCTTCGATCCTGACTACGGGTGCTGTCTGGACGGAGTTTGTACTTTCTCCCCGTGACTGCGTGGGTTTTCTCCGGGATCTCCGGTTTCCTCCCACACTACAAAAACGTACAGATTTGTAGGCTAATTGGTTTCGGTAAAATTGTAAATTGTCCCTAGTGTGTGCAAGCTAGTGTTAGTGTGCAGGTCCGTGTGGTCATGGTCGGCTGCAGGGCCTGTTTCTGCGTTGTATCCCTAAACTTAACTAACGTAAACATTGGATATTACCTTTGAAATGTTTCTGTTACGTCTTTAGACATTTGGACTTTGACTTGGATAAGACTCTGCATTTCTTCATTGCCGGCCGATACGAGTTCACCAACAAAGGGGCGGATGTATTCCTGGAGGCACTGGCACGTCTCAACTACCTTCTCCGGGTAAGGAGGTCCTACTGCAGTTGTTGCTGGCTATCCAGTCAATGGAGAGACTAAACATGATTACAATCGAGCCGTGCACACGTGTACAGGCTCAGGATAAAGGGAATAGGGGAGGCAGATAGGATAGTGGCTTTTAAGAGGCTTTTGAATAGGTACATGGATATGCAGGGAACGGAGGGATACAGATCACGTGCAGGCAGAGGAGATGAGTTTGTCTTGGCATCATGATCAGCCCCGACATTGTGTCCATTAACCAGGTTTCAGTCATGGCTACAACGTCCCAGTCGCTTGTACCTATCCATGCCCTAAGCTCATCTGCCTTACCCGGGAGCAATAACCCCTGTCATATACCCCTTGATCAACACATCACTGACGGACATCTACTGCCAATCCTTCATCAAACTTTGCAACTCTCCTCATCACCCTCCCCTCTCCCTGTCCCTGTCCCCCTCCCTCTCCCCCTCCCCCTCCCCCTCCCCCACCCACACATCCCTCTCACCATGCCCCACCCCCTCCCCTCACCCCCTCCCCTCACCCCACTCCTCTCCCCCACCTCCTCCCCCACCCCTCTCCCCCCGGCCTACCCCCTCCCTCCATATCTCTCCATCCCTCTGGAAACATTTGCTCCAGCACAGGGAATGCCAGGAACGAGGCCTGCCGGACCCTGTGTGTGGTGATGGATGTGAGGCTGTGATCTGCTGTAGTCATCAGTCAGGGTGTGACCCTTGCTGCCAACTCCGCTACAATGGGAGCCAGGACTAGAGGGTCAGAGCTGTAGGGGGGAGGTTGAGTACGCTGGGACTCTCTGTAGCACGCTGTGTCGCTGTGACTCATTGATCCATTGCCATGTCCTTGGTGTTCCAGACTCACCAAAGTGCTGTGACGGTCGTCGCTTTCTTCATCATGCCTGCCCGCACCAACAACTTCAATGTGGAGTCCCTGAAGGGCCAGGCCGTACGCAAGCAGTTGTGGTGAGTGCCAGCACCAGAGGCTCAGGCCGAAGGGCCTCGGCAGCAAGGAACCACCACAGGTGCCAGGAGCCTGAGCAAAGCGCAGAGTGCTTTTGAGGGGGGAGTGGAGATAGTTCCTGAGATGGTGGGAGGGGGTGGGGTAAGGGGAGGGGGAGACCCTGGGGCAATGGGGGGAGGAGGAAGGGGTGGACATTGGTGACAGGGGAGGGGGTGTGTGGGCGGGGGGGGGGGGCAGTGAGGAGGGGGGAAGTGTGGGGGCGGGCCGTGAGGGGGGGGAAGTGAGGGAGGGGGCAGTGAGGGGGGACAGTGGGGGGGGGGGGGCTGGGGGGAACTGGCCCTTTGGCCCACATTGTCCATGCCGAACATGATGCCGAGATAAACTATTTCACTATCACTCCTCACCATGTCCATCCATGTGACTATCAAAAGCTTCTTAAACACCACTATCATATCTGCCTCCACCACCACCCCTGGCCATGCCTTCCTGGCCCCCACCACTCAGTGTAGAACACAACTATTTGCCCCGCCCACCACCTTTAAATGTTACCCCTCTCACCTTAAAGTTTTGCCCTTTAATCTTTGACATTTCCACCCTGGGGAAAAAGGTTCTGACTGTCTACCTTATCTAAGCCTCTCATAATTTTATACACCTCCACCAGGCCTCCCCTCAGCCTCTGACATTCCAGAGAACAATCTCTCCGTATAGCCAATGCCTTCTACTGCAGGCAGCATTCTGGTCAACCTCTGCACTCTCTCCAAAGCTTCCACATCATCCCAGTAATGGGGTGACCAGAACTACACACAATACTCCAAACACAGCCTGACAAAAGTCGTGTAAAGTTACACCATGACTTCCTGTCTCTTATTCTCAGTGCCCTGACCTAGAAGAGCAAGTCTACCAGACGCCTTCTTTACCTCAACACTCCATTGTGACCTCACTCGAACCAGTCTGTCTGCTGGTGTTCTGCCCATGTTACCAACTAATCAATGTCTTCCCGTTTACTCACTCTCCTCCTCACTGTCTAGTTTAGTTGAGTTTATTGTCACGTTTATCGAGGTACAGTGAAAAGCTTTTGTCACATGCTAACCAGCCAGCAGAAAGACAATACTAGATTACATTCGAGCCATTTACAGTGTATAGATACATGAAAAGGGAATATCATTTAGCCCAAGATAAAGCCACGAAGGTGCGATCAAAGATAGTCCGAGATGAGGTAGATAGTAGTTCAGGACTGCTCTCTGGTTGTGGGTGTATGATTCAGTTGCCTGATTACAGCTGGGAAGTAACTGCCCCTGAATCAGGAGGTGTGCGTTTTCACACTTCTATGCAGAAGTGTGGATTCCCACAGACAAGGGAGGTGCCGTGGTAGTTTGGCGAGCTGACTTCTACTGGGCTAAGGCTAGGTGACAACTCTCAGAAACCTCCTCCTACTTATCCATTGACCATGATCTCACAGACAAGCACCAGGCTTTAATCTCACACACCATTTCTGATTTCATCACTTCTGGCTGTCTGCCTTCCACAGCCTTCAACCTTTTCGTTTCACAGCCCTGCACAGCCCGTTTTTACCTTCTCCCCAAAATTTAAAAACACAACTGCCCTGGCAGACCCATTGTTTCTGCCTGCTTCTGTCCCACTGAAATGATTTCTTCGTACCTCGACTCCATACTATCCCCCTAGGTCCAATCTCTCCAGACCTATGTCCAAGATACCTCATATGCCCTTTGTCTCTTTAATGACTTCCATTTTCCGAGCCCCCACTCCCTCATCTTTACTATGGACGTTCGGTCACTCTACACCTCCATCCCCCACCAGGAAGGCCTTAATAGACAATAGGTGCAGGAGTAGGCCATTCGGCCCTTCGAGCCACTGCCATTCAATGTGATCATGGCTGATCATCCCCAATCAGTACCCCGTTCCTGCCTTCTCCCCATATCCCCTGACTCTGCTATCTTTAAGAGCCCTATCTAGCTCTCACTTGAAAGTATCCAGAGAACCAGCCTCCACCGCCCTCTGAGGCAGAGAATTCCACAGACTCACAACTCTCTGTGAGAAAAAGTGTTTCATCGTCTCCGTTCTAAATGGCTTACCCCTTATTCTTAAACTGTGGCCCCTGGTTCTGGACTCCCCCAACATCGGGAACATGTTTCCTGCCTTTAGCATGTCCAAGCCCTTAATCATCTTATATGTTTCAATAAGATACCCTCTCATCCTTCTAAACTCCAGAGTGTACAAGCCCAGCTGCTCCATTCTCTCAGCATATGACAGTCCCGCCATCCCTGGAATTAACCTTGTAAACCTACGCTGCTCTCCCTCAATAGCAAGAATGTCTATTGAGATTTCTATTGAATGAGATTCAAATTGAAATGTCTATTGAAATATCTATTGAATGAGATATTGAACAATTTCTTTTCTTCGGTATTCACCAAGGAGAAGGATAATGAATTATGTGACGTAAGAGAAACAAGTAGGGTAGTTATGGAAACCATGAGGATCAAAGAAGAGGAAGTACTGACACTTTTGAGAAATATAAAAGTGGATGTCTCCAGGTCCTGACAGGATATTCCCTAGGACATTGAGGGAAGTTAGTGTAGAAATACCAGGGGCTATGACAGAAATATTTCAAATGTCATTAGAAACGGGAATGGTGCCGGAGGATTGGCGTACTGCGCATGTTGTTCCATTGTTTAAAGAGTAAACCTAGCAATTATAGACATGTTAGTTTGACGTCAGTGGTGGGCAAATTAATGGAAAGGACACTTTGAGATAATATATACAATCATCTGGATAAACAGGGTCTGATTAGGAACAGTCAACTTGGATTTGTGCCTGGAAGGTCATGTTTGACTAATCTTCTTGAATTTTTTGAAGAGGTTACTAGTGAAATTGATGAGGGTAAAGCGGTGGATGTTGTCTATATGGACTTCAGTAAGGCCTTTGACAAGGGTCCACATGGAAGGTTGGTTAAGAAGGTTCAATTGTTGGGTATTAATAGTGGAGTAGCAAGATGGATTCAACAGTGGCTGAATGGGAGATACCAGAGAGTAATGGTGGATGGCTGTTTGTCAGGTTGGAGGCCGGTGACTAGTGGGGTGCCTCAGGGATCTGTGTTGGGTCCACTGTTGTTTGTCATATAAATCAATGATCTGGATGATGGTGTGGTAAATTGGATTAGTAAGTATGCAGATGATACTGAGATAGGTGGTGTTGTGGATAATGAAGTAGATTTTCAAAGTCTACAGAGAGATTTAGGCCATTTGGAAGAGTGGGCTGAAAGATGGCAGATGGAGTTTAATGCTGATAAGTGTGAGGTGCTACATCTCGGCAGGACAAATCAAAATAGGACGTACATGGTAAATGGTAGCGAATTGAGGAATGCAGTTGAACAGAGGGATCTAGGAATAACTGTGCATAGTTCCCTGAAGGTGGAATCTCATGTAGTTAGGGTGGTAAAGAAAGCTTTTGGTGTGCTGGCCTTTATAAATCAGAGCATTGAGTATAGAAGTTGGGATGTAATGTTAAAATTGTACAAGGCATTCGTGAGGCCAATTCTGGAGTATGGTGTACAATTTTGGTCGCCAAATTATAGGAAAGATGTCAACAAAATAGAGAGAGTACAGAGGAGATTTACTAGAATGTTGCCTGGGTTTCAGCAACTAAGTTACAGAGAAAGGTTGAACAAGTTAGGGCTTTATTCTTTGGAGCGCAGAAGGTTAAGAGGGGACTTGATAGAGGTCTTTAAAATGATGAGAGGGTTAGACATTATGATTAAAATTATGAGAGGGATAGAGGTGGAGGCCAAGTCACTGGATGGATTTAAGAGAGAGTTAGATAGAGCTCTAGGGGCTAGTGGAGTCAAGGGATATGGGGAGAAGGCAGGCACGGGTTATTGATAGGGGACGATCAGCCGTGATCACAATGAATGGCGGTGCTGGCTCGAAGGGCCGAATGGCCTCCTCCGGCACCTATTTTCTATGTTTCTATGACAGAGTTGATGTGGATAAGCTTTTTCCATTGAGAGTAGGGAAGATTCAAACAAGAGGACATGATTTGAGAATTAAGGGACAAAAGTTTCGGGGTAACATGAGGGGGAACTTCTTTACTCAGAGAGTGGTAGCTGTGTGGAATGAGCTTCCAGTGGAAGTGGTGGAGGCAGGTTCGATTTTATCATTTAAAAATAAATTGGACAGGTATATGGACGGGAAAGGAATAGAGGGTTATGGTCTGAGTGCAGGTAGATGGGACTAGGTGAGAGTAAGTGTTCGCACGGACTAGAAGGGCCGAGATGGCCTGTTTTGTTTCCGTGCTGTAATTGTTATATGGTTATATGGTTGTTATATGTCCTTCCTCAAAGTAGGGGACCAAAACTTCACACAATATTCCAGGTGTGGTCTCACTAGGGCTCTGTACAACTGCAGAAGGACCTCTTTGCTCCTATACTCAACTCCTCATGTTATAAAGGCCAACATGCCATTCGCTTTCTTCACTGCCTGCTTTACCTGCATGCTTACTTTCATTGACTGATGAACAAGGATCTCCAGATCCCGTTGTACTTCCCCTTTTCCCAACTTGACACCATTTAGTAATCTGCCTTCCTGTTTTTGCTACCAAAGTGGATAACCTAACATTTATCCACATTAAACTGCATCTGCCATGCACTCCCCCAACCTGTCCAAGTCACCCTGCATTCTCACAGCATGCATTCTCATAAAGCCCTCCGTTTCTTCCTCAACCGCAGAACCATCCAATTTCCCTCTACTAACACTCTACTCCACCTAGCGGAGCTGGTCCTCGCCCTTAATAACTTCTCCATCCTCCAAGTCCAAGGCGTAGCTATGGGCACCCACATGGGCCCTAGCTATGCCTGCTTCTTTGTAGGATACGTTGAACAATCCCTGTTGAACAGGCCCTCACACGCGTCTCCATGGTACCCCACAGCTCTGCCCTTGATCCCCTCCCCCTAGTCGCAACAGATACAGTCCCCCTAGTCCTTACCTTCCACCCCACCAGCCGTCGCATACAACACATCCAGTAATCCGCCGAAATTTCTGCCATTTCCAATGGGATCCCACCACTGGCCACATTTTCCCATCTCCACCCCTTTCCGCCTTCTGCAGAGACCGTTTCCTCTGCAACTCCCTGGTTAACCCATGCCTTCCCACCCAAACCACCCCCTCCCCAGGTAACTTCCCCTGCAAACGCAGAAGATGCAACACCTGTCCCTATTCCTCCTCCCTCAACCCTGTCCAGGCCCCCAGAGTCCTTTCAGGTTAGGTAGAGGTTCACTTGCACATCCTCCAACCTCATCTACTGTATCCGTTGTACAAGATGTGGACTCTTACACATCGGTCAAACCAAACGTAGACTGGGTGATTGCTTCCCATCAGAACTGCCCCCTCCATCGACTCCTTTAAGTCCAGACTAAAAACTTATCTTATTCTTATAACAAATGTAAAGCACTTTGGTCAACGAGAGTTGTTTTTTAAATGTGGTATATAAATAAATGTGACTTGACTTGCAGACCTGCGCTCAGCCCACCTGAACCTACCTGATCTCCCGGTTGCTAAACACTTTAATTCCCCTTCCAATTCCCACCACACTGACCTTTCTGTCCTCGGTCTCCTCCATTGTCAGAGTGAGGCTAAACGCAAATTGGAGGAACAGCATCTCATAATTCCCAGTATGAATATTGATTTCTCTCACTTCAGGTAGCCCCCGCATTCCCTCTCTCTCCATCCCTCCCCCACCCAAGTCGCACTAGCTTCTCGTTTTCACCCAACAAACAGCTAACAATGGCCCGTTTCCATTATCATCGTTACTTCTTTGCATATCTTTCATTCATTGTTCTTTTCTCTCCACATCATCGTCTATATCTCTCGCTTCCCTTATCCCTAACCAGTCTGAAGAAGGGTCTCGACCCGAAACGTCACCCATCCCTTTTCTCCAGAGATGCTGCCTGTCCCGTTGAGTTACACCAGCATTTAGTGTCTATCTACTATACCTGTGTGAGAGAGGAGAAGAGAGAGTGGCCAGGGTGTAACTCGTCTTTGATTATGTTGCTGGCCTTGCCGAGGCAGCGTGAGGTATAAATGGAATCAATAGAAGGGAGGTTGGTTTGTGTGACGGTCTGGGCTGCGTCCACAATACGCTGTGATTTCTTGCGGTCTTGGATGGAGCTGTTCCCAAACCGTGCCGTGACGCATCCCGATAAAATGTTGATTAAATGTCAGCAACAGCAACTATTTGGCCATCATCACTCCTGTACACAACAATGAGGAAGGGTCACTTTGCCCATCTTTGCTGGGGGTCCACCAGCTCTTAACCACAATGAACCATCCACCATCACCCCTCACTTCCTACCACCAAGCCAATTCTGCAAACATCATCATTGATGGTCCCTCTTAGAAACATAGAAATTAGGTGCAGGAGTAGGCCATTCGGCCCTTCGAGCCTGCACCGCCATTCAATATGATCATGGCTGATCATCCAACTCAGTATCCCGTACCTGCCTTCTCTCCATACCCTCTGATCTCTTTAGCCACAAGGGCCACATCTAACTCCCTCTTAAATATAGCCAATGAACTGGCCTCGACTACCCTCTGTGGCAGAGAGTTCCAGAGATTCACCACTCTGTGTGAAAAAAGTTCTTCTCATCTCGGTTTTAAAGGATTTCCCCCTTATCCTTAAGCTGTGACCCCTTGTCCTGGACTTCCCCAACATCGGGAGCAATCTTCCTGCATCTAGCCTGTCCAACCCCTTAAGAATTTTGTAAGTTTCTATAAGATCCCCTCTCAATCTCCTAAACTCTTTTGGGAGGACGCCTGTGCGTAACTTTGTTTAACGTGGGGAGACTGGTGCACAGACAGCCACCCCACGGTCCTTGACAGATCTGGGTCAGGATCCAGTGGCATGGAGTCCAAGACGACCGGAGACCCTTTTCTGCTGCAGCCTTCTTCCGCCTTCCTAGCCATTGTGACGCTCCACTAAGGTCAGCCATCGTCCTCCCCCTGTTCCACCGTTGAGGTCTTGGTTGGATTGCTCTTTGTCATGGACCTCCCCCTCGACCTTACCGCCATGGGTGACCCAACCAGGAGCATAGCTCCAGACGGCATCGCTCTCAGGATCTCAGGTCCACACGAGATTCTCCACCACGACAAGGTGACAATCCACGGAGATTTACCAACTCACTTTGGGCTGCACAGGCTCTCACCTGTTGAACCGTCTCCCACATGATACTTTGTCAAATTCCTGACAAGTCCACGTAGACAACACCAACCAAACCATGCAGGGTGGGGAATCTGTGGAATTCTTTGCCACAGAAGGCTGTGGAGGCCACCAGCGGATATCTTTAAGGCAGAGATAGATAGATTCCTGATTAGTACAGGTGTCAGAGGTTATGAGGAGAAGGCAGGAGAATGGGGTTAGAAGGGAGAGTTAGATAAGCCATGATTGAATGGCGTAGACTTGATGGGCTGATTGGCCTAATTCTACTACTATCCCTTATGACATGACCTTATGACCCTCTTCAATAGCTTCTGTAACGTCTTTGAAAAAAAACAATTAAATTAGTTAAATTAAATTGATATTCTAGGGCATGTAGTCATTTGAAGAACATTATGCTGGAGAGACCCAAGGCCTGATAGGATCAGTCCCAGGCCACCGGGAGTAGCAAGAGAGGAAAATGTCTGGGGCCTTAATTGCAGCACTGGAACAGGCCCTTCGGCCCACAATATCCCTGCTGAACATGATGCCAAATTCAACTCATCTTATCTGCCTGCTCATGGTCCTTCTTTGATCAATATCCCCCTATCTAAAAGCCTCTTAAACACGATGATCATAACTGCCCCTACCGCCACCCCTGCAGCATGTTCCAGGCACCCACCACCCTCTGTGCACAAAACCAGCCTCCCACATCTCCTTTAAACGTTGCCCCTCTCACTTTAAAGCGATGCCCTTAATGCTACTTCAGCCTACTTTTGCCAGGTTATAGAATCATGCAATGTGGAAACAGGCCCTTCCGCACAACTTGCCCACACTGGCCACTGGCCCAGCTACATTGGTCCCACCTGCCAGCATTTGATCCATATCCCGGACGGTCCTATCGATGTACCTGTCTAACAACTTCTTAAATGTTGGAATAATCCCTGCCTCAACAACCTCCTCTGGCAGCTTGTTCCATACACCCACCATGCTAGTTCCATACATCCACCACGCCACTGGGCATAGCTGCCAAAGCCGCTACAGCCAGACATAAAAACAGCTTTTGTTTCCATGAACAGTAGCTCTACTCAACAGCCAAAAGTCTGCAGCCTCCTTTTGATCTGGTATTTTATTTAATTCTTCACATGTTTAAATTATAATGTTTTATTTTTAATTGTCTGCTGCATATCGTGTTGTTACTTGCGAGCAAAGCACCAAGGCACATTTCTTGCATGTATATATACTTGGCTAATAACATTTATTCAATTCAATTCAATTCAATTCAATTCTTTGTTACCCCTCAGATTCCTATTAAATCTTTTCCCCTTCACCTGAAACCTACATTATATGCTCGGGTCCTTGATTCCCTTACTCTGGGCAAGAGACTCTGTGTATCTACCTGATCTATTCCTCTCATGAATGTATACACCTCTACAAGATCATCCCTCGCCCTCCTGCACTCCAAGGATTAGAGTCCCAGCCTATTCAATCTCTACCTATAGCTCAGACCCTCAAGTCCTGGCAACATCCTCGTAAATCTTCTCTGTACCCGTTCCAGCTTGACAACATCTTTCCTCCCAACTTCTATACTCAATACTCTGACTGATGAAGGCCAATGAGCCAAAGCATTTTTTAACTACTCAATCTACCTGCGACTCCATCTTCAAGGAACCATGTATGTACCTGCACTCGAGATCCTTCTGCTCTACAACACTCCCCAGACCCTACCATTCACTGTGTAGGTCCTGCCCATGTTACACTTCCCAAAATGCCAATTGATTAAGATCCTGCTGCAACCATCTTCACTATCTCCAAAACCACCCACTTTTGTATTTGCAATCTAGCTAATCTTGCCCTGTATGTTCTCATCCAAATCATTGATTATTGATGACAAACAGTAACAGGCCCAGCACCGAACCCTGAGGTACACCGGTAGTCGCAGGCATAGGAAGGAACTGCAGATGTTGGTTTAAACCGAAGATAGACACAAAAAGCTGGAGTAACTCAGCGGGACAGGCAGCATCGCTGGAGAGAAGGAAGGGGTGACGTTTCGGGTCGAGATCCTTCTCCAGACCCTTCAGATATCTTCTTTGAAGAAGTTCTCCTCCTCTCTCAGACGAGAGTCCTGAAGTCTGAGGAAGGGTCTCGACCCGAAACGTCACCCATTCCTTCTGTCCAGAGATGCTGCCTGTCCCGCTGAGTTACTCCAGCATTTTGTGTCTATCACTAGTCATGTGCCTCCAGTCCGAGAAGCACCTTCCACCATCACCCTCTGCTTCCTTCCATGAAGCCAACTCTCCATCCATTCAGCCAACTCTCCTTGGAACCCATGGGATCTAACCTTCAGGACACATCTTATGATGTTAGAAATAATCTATCCCCAATCCAGGACCATCCTTATTCCTATGCAGTACTGTTCTAAGTTCAATGTTCTATGATATGTGTGGGGCAAGATTTTTTGCACAGAAAGTGATGGTGCCTGGAATGTGTTGCCAGGGGTGGTGGAGGGGTAGATATGGTGGCATTTAAGAGGCTTTTGGTTAGACACATGGATATGTAGGGAATGGAGGGATATTTAAGTTTTAAAGTTTGTTTTTGGAGGACTTTAGTCTTTTTTATGTGGGGGGAGGGGGGGGGGGAGAAACGCTTTTCTTAGTCTCTACCTGGTCGAGCATGCGTCCTTCCTCTGTGGCATCTTCGCCTACCAACTGGATTGGCGCGGCCTTTCCTGCCGGAGACAGGCCAGAGCTTCAGCTTCAGCGGCGCAGCACTGGATTCCATCACGGAGCAGGCAATGCCGTACCAGGAATCGCCGTGTTGGTGCTCCGGAGCGCTGGGACTGCCGACTTTAACACCGTGGAGCTGTGGTCTGTGGAGCTTGCAGCCGCGGGCGGCGCCGACTTTAACATCGCGGAGCCTGGGATCTCTCGCCGAGGTCGCCAGCGTTAAATCTCCGCCCAGCTCGGCCTGTGGACTTCGGGGACCGCGGTCTCCGGTTGGAAGCGGCCGATTCGGAGGCTCTGGGCCGCTGGGAGTGTTCTTCCGTTCAAGGGCCTGAAACATCGGGCCCGTTGTGGCGACTGTGGAGGCCTCATTTGGCCTCGACCATGGGTGAACAGAGAAAGAGGACTGAACTTTGTTGCCTTCCCTCACTGTGGGAAACGTTGATCCCGCCGTGGGGGATGTTTTTTATGTTTTTATGTTAAATTCTATAGTGTTGTGTTTATCATATTTGTGTGCTGCATGGTAACTCAAATGTCCCTGCACCAATTGGTGTGTGTGACAATAAACGTCCTTTGTCCCTTTGATATGGATCACGTGCAGGCAAAGGAGATCAGTTTATCATGGCATTATGTTGGGCATGGACATTGTGGGCTGAAGGGCCTGTTCCTGTGCTGTACTGGCCCATGTTCCGTGTTCTATGGATCTGTGTGAAACTAGTGTTGATCCCATTACCTCTATCAGTAACTGATATCAAACTAAAAACTAAAACCAAGTTACAAGCTCACAAGTTACAGGAGTAGAATTAGGCCATTCGGCCTATCGAGCCTACTCCGCCATTCAATCATGTCGATCTCTGCCTTAAAAATATCCACTGATGTGCCCTCCACAGCCCTCTGTGGCAGAGTTCCACAGATTAACTATCCACTGAATAAAGAAGTTCCTCCTCACCTCCTTTCTGAAAGAGCGCCCTTAAATTCTGAGGCTATGACCTCTGGTCCTAGACTCTCCCACCAGTGGAAGCATCCTTTCCACATCCACTCTATCTATGCCTTTCGTTATTCTGTAAATTTCAATGAGGTCTCCCCTCAACCTTCTAAACTCCAGTGAGTAAGAGGCCCAGTGCTATCAAATGTTCATCATATGCTAACCCAATCATTCCTTGAATCATTCTTGTAAACCCATTCCAGAGCCAACACATCCTTCCTCAGATATGGGGCCCAAATATGCTCACAGCAAATGCGGAATTGACCAGCTCGATGATTAAAGTTCATCTTTATTTGAACTCGAGTTAATTGAGCATGCATGCAAATCTCTAATAACTTCTCATTAGCTTTACCATTCCAGCTTATCGCTTCTTACATTAAACACAAGACTCATGACTTGGACTCAGATATTACCCGTATGAATGAATTGGCCAGATTCACTCTGTTGATAACTTTAATCTCCAATCCCTCCTTCATACGACGGTTGTTCCCAGCTTGTCTCTGTCAACGTCTCGGGCTGGCCTGCTTTTACACAATTTTCCCTTCAATTTTCCACAGGAAGCCTTTGTTCTAACCCAAGCCTCTCAC
The DNA here is from genome assembly GCA_038087875.1 of Malacoraja senta. Taxonomy (NCBI): domain Eukaryota; kingdom Metazoa; phylum Chordata; class Chondrichthyes; order Rajiformes; family Rajidae; genus Malacoraja; species Malacoraja senta. The sequence goes on along the minus strand of JAXLNO010001870.1, from coordinate 79,203 downwards.
GACTCTGAAGTCAATCATTTCAAGTCATTGTGGGCGTCCAGAACCAGGGGTCACAGTTTAAGAATAAGGGGTAGGCCATGAGGAAAAACATTTTCATTCAGAGAGTTTTGAGTGTGGAATTCTCAGCCACACAAGGCAGTGGAGGCCAATTCACTGGATGTTTTCAAGAGAGAGTTACTGTAGATTTAGCTCTTTGGGCCAAGGGAATGGTGTACTGATTCTGGATGATCAGCCATGATCATATTGAATGGCGGTGCTGGCTCGAGGGGCCGAATGGCCTACTCCTGCACCTATTTTCTATGTTTCTAAGTCATCCAAGGAGGGAATAAACAAAACACGTCTTTGTTCCTTCACAGACTAGAGAGATCTTAACTATGTAGGAAGGAACTGCAGATGCTGGTTTAAACCGTAGATACAAAATGCTAGAGTAACTCAGCGGGACAGGCAGCATCTCTGGATGGAAGACGTGGGTGACGTTTTGGGTTGAGACCCTTCATCAGACTTAATATATGAACCATTGTTCTTAACTATGATGCCTGATCATATTTAATTCTCATCATATAGTCCCTTTGCAAAATGGCTGTTCCCAGATACCTTCTCATCTCAAGGCATACTTCTCTACATAGCCATGGAGTTACCTTCACCTCTGCTCTCACCAGATGCCCATCACCTGACCATTTTTGCTGTGATTTTTTATTTTTCTGGTCCCAGCGTTTCTCTCTCTCTAGCTCCAAAATCTTGTCCAGTTGATATCAGGTCTCTGGCTATCTAGTTAACACATGACGAGCGTTTGACGGCACTGGGCCTGTACTCGCTGGAGTTTAAAAGGATGAGGAGGGACCTCATTGCAACCTAGCAAATAGTGAAAGGCTTGGATAGAGTGGATGTGGAGTGGATGGTTCCACTAGTGGGAGAGTCTAGGACTAGAGATCATAGCCTCAGAATTAAAGGATGTTCCTTTAGGAAGGAGCTGAGGAGGAATCTCTTTAGTCAGAGGGTTGTGAATCTGGAATTCAGAAGGCTGTGGAGGTCAAGTCAGTGGATATTTATAAGGCAAAGATAGATAGATTCTTGATTAGTACAGTTACAGGGGTTATGGGGAGAAGGCAGGAGAATGGGGATAGGAGGTAGAGATAGATCAGCCATGATTGAATGGTGGAGTAGACTTAATGGGCCGAATGGTCTGATTCTGTTCCTATCACTTATGGGCTTATGAACTAATCCCCCCTTTTCATCCATTGAACATTCAGCAAATTGGATGACAGATCGATGGACATATTTCATCTCATACAATACAGGTGTCTGAGTCCTTGCCATGTTGCAACTTTCTACTATGCCAAGGCCAAGGCAAATAACATTTAAAACTATTACCCTACTCTTAAAGCATCATTACCCTCATCATTTACCTTATCTGTTCATGTCTGACAATTCACTGCAATTTCTTGCGGTCTTGGATGGAGCTGTTCCCCAATGAACCCGTCAAGGTAAACTTGCAGAGTTGACCCTCACCCCTGGACAATGGACTTCCTCTTTAGCAACTTTGACTTCCTCTATAACCACTGTTGTGTTGGGCCTACCTGTGATGTGGGCAAGGTGGGACCACAAATCGTGCCCAGGCACACCACAATGTTGACCCCATCACCTCCATAGGGTATCGATGTTCAGGTCGAACAAAAGACTCAAACCAGCGATTAGTCCAACTTGTGTAGGAAGGAACTGCAGATGCTGGTTTAAACCAAAGATAGACACAAAATAACTCATAGGGTCAGACAGCATCCCTGGAAAAAAGGAATACGTTTCGACCCTTCTTCAGACTGGAGAGTGAGGGGAAAGGGAAACGAGAGAGATAGACGGTGATGTAGAGAGATGTAGAACATGCAAGACATGCAAGAAAGTAACAATGCTAAAGGAAACAGGCCATTGTTATTGTGGGTTTGGTGAAAACGAGTTATAGACAATAAGATTCAACCAGTATACTCCAATCTTTATTAGCATTCAGTTACTTAAGCCTGCATTCAAACCAGTGTGGACACAAGGGGAACATGCAAACTCCGCACAGACAGCACCCTAGGTCAGGATCGAACCCGGGTCTCAGCTCTGCTCACCGTCTTGCCCCAGTTCTTCATCATCAAACCACAACTACCATTAACTCAGCCCCTGTAAGGGCACTTGGCAGAAAGGTCACGAAACAAACTCGATGCTGAGCCACTGAAGGTGAGATGGGGACAGGTGGCATTAGTCCTCGAGGTGGTTGTAAGGAGCCAAGGGGGGGGACGAGAAGGGGAGCAGTGGTGGAGAGGTATCGCTAGAGAGTTGTGGAGCTCTCAGCCTCAACAGTCGATAGCACGGTCCCCATAGTGACGCACTTACATTTGGGAATGATCAAAATGTAAAGAAACTGTGGATATCGATGGGTTGTAGTCCTGTGAAATGAGTGAGAAACGGAGAAGTGGGAGTAAAGGAGAGGAGGAGCAGAGAGGGCCGTGGACCAAATGCCAACTAGCCCAATGTGCCAGCTTGGTCAGCACATGAGAAGATGGGCCAAAGGGCCTCACTCTCGGCTGTGCAGCTCTATGAACTTGAGGGTCTTCAGTTTAGAGAGAGCATGGAAACAGGCCCTTCAGCCCACCGAGTCCACACTGACTATCGATCACCCATTCACACCAGTTGTGTGTTATACCACTTTTGTACTCTCATCTACTCCTTACACACCAGGGGTAAATTACAGAGGGTCAATTAACCGCACGGTCACAGAGAACGTGCAAACTTCACACAGACAGTACCGGAGATCAGAATCAAACCCAGGTCTCTAACTCTGTGAGGCAGCAGCACTACCAGCTAATAAATGGAGGCGTGGTGCCAGGGGTTACGGATGAACCAGGCAGTGGGCAGAATACTGGGCGGGTGGGTGTGTGGAGGTTGGGGGGGGGGGGGGAGGCTGGGCAGGAGAGTGTGGGCTGGAGCCCACAGCAATGTCACGAGGCAGCGGGGGCAACACGGGGTTCATGTGATTAACCATCATGAGCTCAGTCTGGGCAGTCTCAGTGGCTGCGCCCATCCCCCTCCCTCCCCCCTCTATCACCCTCCCCCCATCCCCACCCCTCTTGGTCAACTCCACCACCCTGTCCACTCATCCTGTTCCCCCTCCCCTCCCTTCTCTTGCCCACTCCGTCCTCCTGCCCCCTCCCTCCTCCTGCACCCCCTCCTACTCAGCCCCACCCCCCCACTCACCCTGTCTGCTCCTCTGGGTACAACATAGCAAAGATGAGCGGGAAGCAAGAGGATTGGGTAATGTTTAAAGAACAGAAGATAACCAAAAAGACAATACGGGGAGAAAAGATGAGATACGAAGGTAAGCTAGCCAAGAATATAAAGGAGGATAGTGAAAGTTTCTGTAGGTATGTGAAGAGGAAAACATTAGTTAAGACCAAAGTTGGACCCTTGAAGACAGAAAAAGGTGAATTTATTATGGGGAACAAGGAAATGGCAGATGAGTTGAACAGGTACTTTGGATCCGTCTTCACTAAGGAGGACACACACAATATTCCTGATATAGTAGTGGCCAGAGCATCTGGGGCGACAGAGGAACTGAAGGAAATCCACATTAGGCAGGAAATGATGAGCTAGATAGGGCTCTTAAAAATAGCAGAGTCAGGGGATATGGGGAGAAGGCAGGAACGGGGTACTGATTGGGGATGATCAGCCATGATCATATTGAATGGCGGTGCTGGCTTGAAGGGCCAAATGGCCTACTCCTGCACCTATTGTCTATTGTCTATTGTCTCCCTAGGGACACGGCCAACACAGTGAAGGAGAAGTTTGGGAAGAAGATGTACGAGTCGCTGCTGGTGTAAGTACCGTGTCATAGAGTCCTGGCCATATACCGCAGACACAGGCCCTTCAGCCCAACTTACCCCATGTGTAGGAAGGAACTGCAGATGCTGGTTTAAACCGAAGATAGACACAAAATGCTGGAGTTACTCAGCGGGACAGGCAGCATCTCTGGAGAGAAGGAATGGGTAACGTTTCGGGTCTGAAGAAGGATCTCCATTCCGAAACGTCATCCATTCCTTCTCTCCAGAGATGCTGCCTGTCCCGCCGAGTTACTCCAGCATTTTGTGTCTATCTTCGGGCCCACTCACCTATACTGATCACCCATCTACACTAGACCCACCTGCCTGCATTTGACCCAAATCCCTCTGTACCTTTCCTATCTTTTAAATGCTGTTTAAGTGTCTTTTGATGGAAAAAGTCGCCTCTCAGATTCCTTATAAATCTTTCCCCTCTCACCTTAAACCAACATGTCCCAGCTAGTCCCACCTGCGTTTGGTCCATGTCCCTCTAAACCCATCCTATCCATGTACCTGTCGAAAAGTTTTTTAAACATTGAATAGTCCCTAACGTAACTACAGTACCCCCACTGGCAGCTTGTTCCATACACCCACCACTCTTTGTATTAAAACGTTACCCTTCAGATTCCTATTAAATAGTAAGATTAAACGAGAACTTACCTAAGTTTGAAGTTTGATCTTTATTTTATGAGGAGTTACGTAGGTGATTACGTGAAGAACCCCGCCAGTGCGCCTGCGCGTCAATCTTCAAAGCAGCGGTGTGAAATCACAAAAAACAACAACCGAAGTAATATAGTATCATAATAAAACGAGTAATACAAGAACTTCCATCTGACCTTTATGATAGAGGGTAGGGCCGTGGTGGGCACGTAATCACCTACGTAACTCCTCATAAAATAAAGATCAAACTTCAAACTTAGGTAAGTTCTCGTTTAATCTTACTATTTTACTTCGGAGTCACGTGAGTGACTACGTGAAGATTTTAAAGCTTTGTGATTTCATGCCGTGGATCAATCCCGGCTTCTCACTGCATTGATTGACTCGGAACGAGAAATAATCAATAATGCATTAATAATAACATTTGCCTGACAAATGCAGTAATTCATTTATTTGAATAAAAGAATTAACAGTATCCCCTTTAACCCAGGGAAATTTAAGCAGAACTTAATATAGTATCTGCAAACAGCCCCGTATTGGCAATAGGCCGATGGTAAAAGTGTTGAAACACCAATTTATTGGATCACCCGGCGGCTGTGAAAATATGGTCAACGGGATGTCCTTCGCCCTGGTCGTCAATGTTGCTGCTAAACTGAATGGAATGTAAAACCATCAATGTTCACACCTGCAGCAACCAAAACTTGTTTTTAACCATCTTAAAATAGTCTGAACTGACACTATCTTGTATGGTTTTTCGTGAATGATAAACAATCTTGTTTTCATATTTCATGACCTTTGTAGCCTCAATGTATTGCAACAAATATGTCTTAACATATAGATATGGATCCATAGAATATGCTAATAAACACTCTTGAATCTTATCACACCTGATCCTACTTCATTTGAGTAGGTCATCAAATGTAAAACATAACATAATCCTGAGGTACTTCCATCCTGTGTATCTGTAACTTTGTAATGTTACAAGTGCCATAAACATGACTACCTTCATGCTGAACTTGGCCAAATCAGAATCGTACCAAGACTCCTTTGCTGAAGTAGCTTAAAACAACTCTATATTCCAGATTCCATCCTAGTTTTAGAAGGTCTGGAATTAAAATTCCTTTTATTAATCTGGAAATAAAAGAACGAGACTCAACAGGATGTCTTTCCAACCTCATCAAATAAAACCGAGGAATAATATACTTCTGTGTGAATAAATCGCACTATACCTCAACCCATTAAATAGAGGTCAATCCAAGATATTTGAGACATGTGCCGTACAACATTCCATATTCTTTTATACACAGAAATTTTTTCCCCTCATTCTTTACATAATGGGAAAGCGGTATTTACAGAGTCACAACTCAGATTCACAAATGTACTGCTTTTGAGTACTCTTCCGCCAGACTGCTGTAAGCATGTCCACAGCATGCCCAGACAATCCTCTTTTTTAAACCCTGCATCCATACAGGCATATGACGGATGTTACTCTCCAATTATCGAATACACCAGTAACTTCCTTCTTTTGGGAACATTTATCAGAAACTGTGTCATAAATTTCAATATCAAAGGGACCTGTCTAGTACCACGAATACCCCAGAGGCAGCATACTGCTTCGTTTTAAGCAGACACCGATTTATGAGACAGGATGAAGTAAAATGCATATAACAACATACCATCCTAATATAGCGAGAAACATCTATCGCTACTGTCTCCCGATGTAGTCCCATAACACATATCTCTGTAACTGATGATTGAGTCTGGATGGAAATAAGTCATATCTGGCTTCCCAAATCTGACTATTATATCATTAAAAAATCTTAAGGTTAAACATCCATTCTTTGTTTATCATGGAAATTCCACCCATACAATTAATACATGCCATTGCTGTAGTGTTGTTAATTTGAAACTGAACATGCAGGTTAGTTGTATTTAACAACAAGCTTGTAGCTCATAAGCCTTCCAATAGACTTTAAAACGTCGATTCTCCATGTCTGTAAAATAATACTTCTTCCATATTCCATCTGTCCACAAATGGATACCTTTTCAGTGGCACCAATCCTAGTACACTGATATCAGTCTGTTAAGACCATGGAAGGCTGTTCAATCCGTATCTTGCTTGAACTACTGACGACATGTTAAATCCACTACTGCAATCAGAAGCAGCATTTGTTTAATTGCATGGCCTATCAAAAAATGGCCATCATGCATCTTAGTGTTTTTTCTTTTTGCAGTCTGCAGCTGCTGGTAGTCCAATGGCCCATATTGTATTGCTGGAAATAACACTAATTCTCCTAACAAGCTGGTCACCTGTCTTAATTGAAGATTGTTGCTTTTCCAACTGCTTAATACAACCATCAATTAGCTTTACCCTTTACCCTGGGTAAATTACTACCTTTTCAATTGAATCAAAATAATCAATTGTTGTAAGTATCGTTAACTTAATTTCTCTCTGGATGAATTAAACCCAACTTTTAAAAGTGGTTTGAATAATTTGAGAGAGATAACTCACGAATTCTCTTGTTCGTCCTAATTAGGACATCATCCAGTTAAGCCATCCACATCTGTCCTTGGCCTCTAATTAGCCGCAAAATTGGTTTTACCAATTTAGTGAATATCTAGGGACTGAAGTTAACCCGTTAGACAGAACGTTGAATTGCCATAATTGTTCCTTTAGATAATTTTATCTTATAAATGAACAAACACTAAGTAATATACATCTTTCAGATCTATAAGTGCCATAAAACATATTTTTTGAAATAAATTGTTTGGCAGTATCAAAGTCTCTATTTTGAAGTGTCTATACTTCACAAAATGTTTTAAAAACTTGTCAGATCTAAAATACTCCTCACCTTTTTAGGTTGAGAAATTTTAAACACAATTTGGTGGTTTTGATAAACCGACCTTTCAATTACTTGTTTATAAACAAGTTTTCAATTCAGCTTGAACCTCCATCAATTATTTTTATGTGAAATTGGAGTGTTCTGCTTGGAACATGCTGGATGGCAAATCAGTGTTTGAATCAAATCAATTAGAAACCTTTCTATAATACTCAGAATAATAACTGAAGTCATTTGCTTCCCATATTTGGCTGTTTTTGCCTTAATATGTTCCCATAAGAACCAGGTCCACCTACCTCCTTTGTCATCTGAGTGACCTGTGGTCCCTGGCTCCTGGCAGGCAAAACCCACGCTTTTTCGTTTTCCTGCTGCAGGACATCAACTGCGTACCTACTTCAATGGTCGATTTGATCCTGATGTCGGTCCAGGATTTTGTATGATGTCTGAAAGGATACGTCCTCTTTGCAGACTTGACGACCATTGATGTTGTGATCAACTTTGCTGTTTTTGCCTCATTATCCAACTCTTTCCCACGATTCATGAGGTTTTTTCTCTGAAGAATAAGTTGAATGACTGCACATTGCTGGGCTTTACAGAGTTGCTGCAACTTTGGGTTGATGGTGGACCGAATGGCATACTTCCTGAAACAATTCATCTTGAAGTGGGCGCTACATAGCAACCTTAGTGCCACTTGATGCATCTCCATCCATGGCCTCCATCCATTGTTTTGCAAATTGCAGTTGTTCATCAACCGAGCAGCTTCAATTTTCTCTGCAGTTTACTTTCCTTAGGCTTACATGCCTTCGCCCATCTGACCCCTTATCTTGGTTCGCTGCTAGTACTTTCAGCAATACGCAGTTCCTTGGGATCTCGTGCTTTTTTGGCATTTTCATCCATCGTAAACTACTAGAGCTGATGGTAGACACAATAGTTGATCACAGATACCACGTCCTTTCCAGTGGCTCTCTTGACTCTGACGGGGCAGTGAATCGTACTGCCAGGAATAAAACATCTGGCAGCTGCCGTCTTCGCTTGTATCGGCCTCACCGTCAGACTCGGGGTCAGAACTCTCACAGAGCAGCAAATCGTACTGCTAGGAATAGCCCATCTGGCAGCTGCCGTCTTCGCTTGTTTTGGAAACTCTGCTGACCCTGTGCATGCGCCTCATCAATGAGGGTGCTATCAAGCAGCCCTTTACTAGGTGCTGCTGACCTGGCTTCTGGAGCCTGGTTCTGACATCACTCCTCCTGGAGTATGTTTCGTTGGAGCAACCTGTGTACAGGTTCTCCATTTGGAATATCCACTTCAGAAAGTGGTATCCTGCCTTGGAGGTGAATCCCAAACACGACTCTTGCTCCATGGCCCTGACTTGTATGTTGCCTAGCACCCCACTGACGCTGGCTCCGTTCTTTAATGCACAAGTCCACAGTTCTCCCTGCTCCCAGCCGGCGACTGTTGTAGGGTATGAGGCAGTCCTTTACCGACCGCATTCCTGCAGCTTTTTATCGGCTTTGCCTTGCCCCACTGGTGCTGACTAAATTCCCTTCAGCCCCAATATCCACAGTCGCTATGCTGTCGACTGTACCGTGGTCAGAGGCGGCTGGTCGCCGACCGCAATATTGCGACTTTATACCGGCTGTGCCGCTCGCCTCCTCCGCTTGCCCGTTTTATCCATGATGCCTGTGGAAAAATCCCCACAGACCCACAGCAAACGGACACAGAAATACTTCCAAAAAGTTAATACTTACCTTGTAGTTGAAAACTACAATTCCACTAGAGGGGCTCTGCTCCTCACGTCCGTTTGCGTCAAGGCGTCTGACGTAATGACGCGCAGGCGCACTGGCGGGGTTCTTCACGTAGTCACTCACGTGACTCCGAAGTAAAATCTTTCCCCCCTCACCTTGAACCTCTGTCTTCTGGTTGGTAAAGGCAATTAATTAATAATAATAATAATAAATGATTGATGAAATTCCACTCCCTTTGTTGCTGCGTCAAGGCTTAAGGTAAGTTGGGTAACAGGCTTTGGAAAGGGTGGGTTGAATCATGAAACAAACTGCTGGAAGAACTCAGTGGGTCGAGCAGCATCTATGGAGACAAGACTCTGCATCAGGACTGCACGGTGTATCATGGCCTGGTTCGGCAACTTGAACATCCAGGAGCGAAGAAGACTGTAAAAAATTGTGGCCACTGCCCAGTCCATCACCTCTGACCTCCTCACCATCAAAGGGATTTATCGTAGTCGCTGCCTCAAAAAGGCAGCCAGCATCATCAGAGACCCACACCATCCTGGCCACACACTGATCTCACCCCTGCCATCGGGAAGAAAGTACAGGAACCTGAAAACTGTAACGTGCAGGTTCAGGAACAGCGTCTTCCCTACAGCCATCAGGCTATTAAACACTACAGCAAATAAACTCTGAACTACATGGACTTGGGAGCATTGGTTTTGTCTTTTTGCACTTTTATTGTGTGTTTGTTTTAATGTGTGTCTGTATGTATGTATGTGTGTGTGCATGTTTGTATGTGTGTGTGTGCATGTTTGTATGTGCGTGCATATATGTATGTACATATGTGTGTGTGCATGTATGTGTGTGTGTGCGCATGTATGTATGTACGTATGTGTGTGTGCGCATGTGTGTGTGCGCATGTATGTGTGTGTGTGCATGTATGTATGTATGTGTGTGTGTGTGCGCATGTATGTGTATATATATATATGTGTGTATGTGCTGCTACAAGTAAGAATTTCATTGTTCAGTCTGGCAACATTTGACAATAAAACACCAGCATGGGGGAAGCTGGTGTCTGGCTCAGAGTCCCTGCATCATCCTACAACTGGACTTCACCTCTACTTCCTCATCAACAGACCACACTCAGTACCACAATATTCCATCCTTGACAACCATCAGCACAGGAGCACCTCAGGGCTGTGTGATCAGCCCCCTGCTCCACTCACACTATAGCCAAACACAGTTCCAAATCCATCTTTAACGTTGCCGATGACACCACCGTGGTTGGACAAATGACTGGTCATGATGAATTGTAGTGTAGGAGGGAGATTGATAATTCAGTTGAACAACTACCTTGCTCTCAACGTCAGCAAGACCAAGTAGCTGTACGTTGACTTTACTAGCGGAAGGCCGAGGATCCACCAATCTGTCTTCATCGACGGCACGGTAGTGGAGAGAGTCAACAAGCTGACGTTCCTGGGCGTACACATCTCTGATCATCTGCCGTGGACCCAACACATAGATGCGGTAAATATGATGGACAAGGAAACATCATCAACTCCGCTACTTCCTCCGAAGATTGAAGAGATCATGTATGTTTACAAATGCTCTCTTGAACTTGCACAGGTGTAGGGTTGCATGAGTTCATAAGTCATAGGAGTAGAATTAGGCCATTCTGCCCATCAAGTCTACTCCGCCATTTAATCATGGCTGATCTGTCGTTCCCTCTCAACTCTTCAAGAACCTGTCAATGTCTGCTCTCAAAATACCCAATGATGGCCTCCACAGCTGACTGTGGTTGAATTCCACAGATTCTCCACCATGTGGCTAAAAAAAATCTTCTTCAATAATTTCTAAAGGAACGTCCTTTTATTGTGAGGCTCTGACCTACGTTCCTAGACTCCTCCCACTAGTCCCCTCCACATCCACTCTATCCAAGCCTTTCACAATCCAGTCCATTTTCAATGTAGGTGTCCCCTCGTCCTTCTAAACTCCAGAGATTACAGGCCCAGTGGCCCACTTATTCCTGGCATCATTCTTGTAAACCTCCTCTGGACCCTCTGCAGAGCCAGCCTATCCTGAATTATGTGTGTCCAAAACAGCTCACAATGCACTGAATGCGGCCTGACCAACGCTTTATCGAGCCTCAGCAATACATCTCTGTTTTTGTATCGTCGCATCCCTTGAAATAAATGCTCACATTGCATTTGCCTTCCTTGAGACCAATCGCTGGCACCGCCCCAGCACGTCCGACCCCTGGGGAACACCACTAGTCACTGGCAGCCAATCAGAGAAGGCCCACCTTGTTCACACTCTTTCGACTTTAGAGGTACAGCATGGAAACAGGCCCTTCAGCCCACGGAGTCTACACCTACCCCGTACACTAACTTACACACACTGGGGACAAATTTACAACTCACCAAAGCCAATTATCCTACAAACCTGTACGCCTTTGGAGTATGGGGGAACATCGGAGCAACCGGAGAAAACCCACGCAGGTCACGGGGAGATTGTACAATCTCCGTGCAGGCAGCACCCGTAGGTCAGGATGGAATTCGGGCCTCTGGTGCTATAAGGCAGCAACTCTACCACTGCGCCACCCACCAGGCCTTCTGCCATTTAGCCAATCGTCTATCCCTACTAGTATCTCCCCTCTAACACCATGGGCTCTCATCTCGTTTAGTAGTCCCATTTTCAACACTTTATCAAAGGTCTTCCGAAAATCCCAATAAACAACGTCCACTGACTCCCCTTTGTCTGTCCTGCTATTTACTTCCTCAAAGAATTCCAACAGGTTCATCAGGCAAGTTCTTCCTTTCACAAAACCATGCTGACCGGCATATTTTCTCATGTGCTTCTGAGTACTCCGTAACCTCATCCTTTATAATCTACCTATATATCACTAAAACTCTCAACCACTTCCTGTCTGCGTTGTAATTAAATTTGCACACAAACGATCCCCCATAGCGCTATGATTTTCGCCACCTTACTCATCATTCTCTGCTGCAAGTCAAATAAATATTGTTTCGATCGGTGAAATAGTACAAAAGTATGAAGGTTTTGAAGGTTTCCCCTCCCCCACATCCCCCTCCCCCACACACCCCCACCCCCCTCCCTCCCCCAAATCCCACAGCACCTGTAGTCAGGATTGAACCTGGGTCTCTGGCGCTGCAAGGCAGCAACTCTACCGCTGCGCCACCGTGTCCCTTTAAGGCCTCCCCTAAGGATTTGAGTATAGGAGCAGGGAGGTTCTACTGCAGTTGTACAGGGTCTTGGTGAGACCACACCTGAGTAATTGCGTACAGTTTTGGTCTCCAAATCTGAGGAAGGACATTATTGCCATAGAGGGAGTGCAGAGAAGGTTCACCAGACTGATTCCTGGGATGTCAGGACTGTCTTATGAAGAAAGACTGGATAGACTTGGTTTATACTCTCTAGAATTTAGGAGATTGAGAGGGGATCTTATAGAAACTTACAAAATTCTTAAGGGGTTGGACAGGCTAGATGCAGGAAGATTGCTCCCGATGTTGGGGAAGTCCAGGACAAGGGTCACAGCTTAAGGATAAGGGGGAAATCCTTTAAAACCGAGATGAGAAGAACTTTTTTCACACAGAGAGTGGTGAATCTCTGGAACTCACTGCCACAGAGGGTAGTCGAGGCCAGTTCATTGGCTATATTTAAGAGGGAGTTAGATGTGGCCCTTGTGGCTAAAGGGATCAGAGGGTATGGAGAGAAGGCAGGTACGGGATACTGAGTTGGATGATCAGCCATGATCATATTGAATGGCGGTGCAGGCTCGAAGGGCCGAATGGCCTACTCCTGCACCTAATTTCTATGTTTCTATGTTTCTATGTTTCTATGTAAGGTGGGGATGGTGGTGGTGTGGGTGTGGGGTGTAACAAAAACTTGGCCCGCATACCTCCTTAAACCTTGCCCTTCTGACCGTAAAGCTATGCCCTCTAGTCTTTGACATTTCCACCCTGGGAAAAAGATTCCGACTGTCTACCTTATCCATACCTCTTACCATTTTGCATAGTCTCCCCCTCAGTTTCTGATGTTCCAGAGAAACGTTGGTGGGAAGTGTTGGGTCTGACCCAATCAATAGTGACTAGGAAGTCCCTTGTCTTGTTTTGTATGGCATTTCGGCCCACTTGGTCTATGCCAGCTCTCAGACCACCCCCTCGATCCCACCACTCCGGGTATTTCTCTAGAACCTATTAGACGAGCATATAAACTACACCCTGGCCTCCGGCCATGGAATCACATTATGGGGTGATCATCAGTGACTAATTACCAACCAACCATCACACATTCAGGGTGTGGGAGGATGTCAGCACGCCCAGAGGAAACCCACACCATCTGAAGGGGAACGTGCGAACTCCGCACAGACTGTGCCTAGGGGCGGTGGCTCTGCCAATGTGTCCCCAGGATGTGGGAGGTGCGAAGGATGTTTTATATTTGTTTTAGTTTGGAGATACAGCACGGAAACAGGCCCATCGGCCCACCGAGCCGGCACTGACCCTATACTTCAACCTTATCCCACACACACTAGGGACAATTTACACTTAAACCAAGTCAATTAACCTACAAGTCTGTGCCACTTTGAAGTGTGGGAGGAAACCGAAGATCTGGGAGAAAATCCACGCAGGTCACGGGGAGAACATACAAATGTAGTCAGGATGGAACCCGGGTCTCCGGCACTGTGAGGCAGCAGGACTACCTGCCGCGCCATCGTGCAGTATCTGTTGCACTTTACCGGACTTGTGGAGGGTGTGTCCAGGGTGGGCTGACACTGGCTGGATGGGAAAGTTGACTTTGTATGGAAACAATGCCTTGATCAGAGAGCAATGGTGGCAGCCTCGCCAGCAGCTTAGTCCTTTCACCCTTTTTGTTATTTTTAGTGTGTCTAAAAGAATGTTCTAAAGGTTTCTTAGTCTTTTGTAATGTGTGTGGGGGGGGGGGGGGGGGAATAGGGGGTATTGTTTCCCGGTTACTGCGTCTTTTCTCTGTGTCGCATCTTCGCCCCCCCCCCCCCCACCAACTGGATTGGCGAGGCCTTTCCTACTTCAGCGGCAGTGCAGCACTGAATTACCATCGCGGAGCAGGACAATGCCTTGCTGGGGATGACCTGTGTTGGAGCCTTCTGACTTTAACACCGTGGAGCTGTGCTCTGTGGAACTTCTAGCCGCTGACTTTAACATCGCGGAATCCAGGGATCTTTTGCTGAGGGTCGCCAGTGTTGGTGCTCCGCCCAGCTCGGCCTGTGGACTCTGGAAGCCGCGGTCTCCGGTAAGAAGCGGCCGATTCGGAAACTCCAAGCCGCAGAGTGTGTTCCGATCCGTTCCGACGCCGGAGTTCCGATCATCCCGGCGAGGGGGCCTGAACATCGGGCCGTCCACAGCGGCGACTGTGGAGGCCTCAAATGCCCCGACCACGGGTGAACAAAGAGGAAGGTGACTGAACTTTATTGCCTTCCCGACAGTGGGAAACGTTGATTCCGCTGTGTGGGGAATGTTCATGTTAAACTCTGTCGTGTATTGTGTTCTTGTCATTCGTCTGGATGTATGGTAACTCAAATCTCACTGCCCCTGACAATAAATGTAAGTTGAACTTGACAGAGTTACGAGAGTTCAGCTAGACTGCAATATAGAAAGCCTGTGAACTGACTGGCTCTCTTACTCCGTGCCTGTTTCTGTCTGGGTCCAGAGGGGAGTTACCGAACATGAACAGAATGGTTGACCAGGAAGACATCACCATGATGAAGCGAGCACTCTTCTCCGCACAGGTAAGAGAGGGCCATTGGTTTTGTTTACAGATACAGCACGGACAGGTCCCTCAGCCCACTGAGTCCGTGCCGATCACCCATCCCTACGCACTGGGGGAATTTACAGTGGGCCAATTAACCTACAAACCCGCAAGTCTATGGGATGTGGGTGGATACCGGAGCATCCTGAGAAAACCCACGTGGTCACGGGGAGATAGTGCAAATCCACATAGACAGCATCAAGGCCCCTTGTCTCTAGTGCTGTGAGGCAATGTTCCGACTGCCTACCTTGTCTATACTTCCCATCATTTGATATACTTTTATCAGATCTCCCCTTAACCTTCGACGCTCCAGGGAAGACATTCCTCGTCTGTCAATACCCTCGAATCCAGGCAACATTCTGGTAAACATCCTTTGCCCCTTCCAAAGCCTCCACATCCGATCTGTAATGGGGCAACCAGAACTACACACAATGCTCTCAATGTGACCAGACCAAAGTCCTACCAAGCTGCACAGTGGCTTCCTGGCTCTTATACCCAATGCCCTGACCAATGAAGGCAACCATTCCACACGTCTTCTCCCCCACTTCTAGGTAGCGGCATCGCTGGTTTCAGGGAATGGATGGTGCTTTGCTTCAGCCTGTGTTGAATAATGCGTGTAGTAGAGTGGACCACCTCAATGCATGTTGTAGAGTGGATCTCCTCAATGCGTGTAGTAGAGTAGACCAGCTCAATGCGTGTTGTAGTGGACCAGCTCAATGTGTGTTGTAGAGTGGACCAGCTCAATGTGTGTTGTAGAGTGGATCTCCTCAATGCATATAGTTGAGTGGACCAGCTCAATGCGTGTTGTACAGTGGATCTCCTCAATGCGTGTAGTAGTGGATCTCCTCAATGCATATAGTTGAGTGGACCAGCTCAATGCGTGTTGTACAGTGGATCTCCTCAATGCGTGTAGTAGAGTGGATCTCCTCAATGTGTATAGTTGAGTGGACCAGCTCAATGTGTGTTGTAGAGTGGATCTCCTCAATGTGTGTTGTAGAGTGGATCTCCTCAATGCGTGTTGTAGAGTGGATCTCCTCAATGCGTGTAGTAGAGTGGACCAGCTCAATGCATGTTGTAGAGTGGACCAGCTCAATGCATGTTGTAGACTGGATCTCCTCAATGCGTGTAGTAGAGTGGACCACCTCAATGCATGTTGTAGAGTGGACCACCTCAATGCATGTTGTAGAGTGGACCAGCTCAATGCGTGTGTAGTAGTGGACCACCTCAATGCATGTTGTAGAGTGGATTTCCTCAATGCGTGTTGTAGAGTGGATCTCCTCAACCCGTGTTGTAGAGTGGATCTCCTCGATGCATGTGGTAGAGTGGATCTCCTCAATGCATGTTGTAGAGTGGATCTCAGTGCATGTTGTAGAGTGGATCTCCTCAATGCGTGTTGTAGTGGATCCCCTCAATGCGTGTTGTAGAGATGGGCCCCCTCAGTGCATGTTGTAGAGTGGATCTCCTCAATGCGTGTTGTAGAGTGGATCCCAATGCATGTGTAGAGTGGATCTACTTGATGTGTGTTGTAGAGTGGATCCCAATGCAGGTAGAGAGTGGATCTCCTCGATCGGTGTTGTAGGGTGGATCTCCTCAGATGCGTGTTGTAGAGTGGATCCCAATGCGTGTTGTAGTGAGTGGACCACCTCAATGCATGTTGTAGAGTGGATCTCCTCAATGCTTAGAGTTGAGTGGACCAGCTCAATGCATATAGTTGAGTGGACCAGCTCAATGCGTATAGTTGAGTGGACCAGCTCAATGCGTATAGTTGAGTGGACCAGCTCAATGCATAGAGTTGAGTGGACAAGCTCAATGTATGTTGTAGAGTGGATCTCCTCAATGCATATAGTTGAGTGGACCAGCTCAATGCGTATAGTTGAGTGGACCAGCTCAATGCATGTTGTAGAGTGGATCTCCTCAATGCGTAGAGTTGAGTGGACCAGCTCAATGCATGTTGTAGAGTGGATCTCCTCGCGTAGAGTTGAGTGGACCAGCTCAATGCATGTTGTAGAGTGGATCTCCTCAATGCGTATAGTAGAGTGGCCAGCTCAATGCCGTATAGTTGAGTGGACCAGCTCAATGCATGTTGTAGAGTGGATCTCCTCAATGCGTATAGTTGAGTGGACCAGCTCAATGCATGTTGTAGAGTGGATCTCCTCAATGCGTATAGTTGAGTGGACCAGCTCAATGCATGTTGTAGAGTGGATCTCCTCAGTTCTGTGTCTGTTTTCCAGCGGCACACCTTGCCACCCGTCTGCACACACAACATGTTGGATGACTCCACCGATCCCATCCTCAACACCATCCGGCGCATCGGCTTGTTCAACCATTCCAACGACCGGGTCAAGGTGAGGGCTTGGCCCGCGTGCCGACGGCCGACACATGGCGTGGATGGCACCGGGAATCTGGGGAGTAGTGGGTGATATCTGTGCTGGAAGCAGGTGGAATAGAGTGGGCCGACAGACCCTTCCCAAAGGAAAACACTGCAGATGCCAGAAATCTGACATCTGAGGAAGGGTCTCAATCCAAAACATCACCCATTCCGTCTCTCCAGAGATGCTGCCTGTCCCGCTGAGTTACTCCAGCATTTTGTGTCTATCTTCACTGTAAACTGGCATCTGCAGTTCCGTCCTACACAGTACAGCACAGGAACAGGCCCTTCAGCCCCAATGTCCGTGCCTAACATGATGCCAAGACCAACTCTTATTTGCCCGCACGTGATCCATATTCCTCCACTCCCTGCATGTCCATGTTCCCTCCAGACTTTCCGCATTCCCACACTGGGGAAAAGCTTTTGACTGCCTACCCTATCGCTGCCTCTCATCATTTGTCAGACTTCTGTCAGATCTCCTCTCTACCTCCGATGTTCCAGATAAAACAACCCAAGTCTGTCCAACCCCCCCTTGTCCTTAATACCCTCTGATCCAAGCATAATTCTCCAAAGCCTCCACATCCTTCCTGTAATGGGTGACCAGAACTGCACACTATACTCCATATGCAGCCTGACCAAAGTCCTATAGAGCTGCATCATGACTTTCTGACACTTATACTCAATGCCCCAACCGATTAAGGCAAGCACACCATCTTTACCTTGCCTTATTTACCAGCCTACCGACCTGTGTTGCCAGTTCCAGGCAGTTATGGACTCTGTCCCTCTGAAATAACAGCAGAAAAAGTTTGATCTATTCTGGAGGTCAGGCAGCTTCTGCGGAAGATGAAACGGCTGGTGTTTCCGGTCCATGGATGTGGGAGGATGAGGCAGTGGGGCCATTGGGAGGTTGGAAAGCTCCTTTGTGTTGCTAATGGTTAGCATCTGGACAGCCTGGCACGGACCGGCCAGCTGGGACATGAGGTGGACCAGGTCCCACACAAGTGGTGCGGAGGCCAGTGAGGGCCAAGGAGCCCAGCTGCAGGACCAGGGGCTGAGCCTCTGCCTTGTGTTAGGCCTCAGTGTAACAGAGCTGGGGGCCACAGTGCGGGGGTCCGAATGGGGCTCATCTTGGTGGGACACAGGAAGCTCAGGGACCCTCCCCCTGGACTGGGTACATGCAGAGTGATCACCCAGTCTATGACCAGCACAGACAGATGGGTCAGGAGAGGGTGGGTAACGCAGGAGAGGGGCGCGTGGGGGTGGGACAGGGATGGGTGCGGGAGGGAGAGGGTGGGTAGGGACAGGAGGGGTGGGTGGGGATGGGAGAGTGGTGGGTGCGGGAGGGAGAGGGTGGGTAGGGACAGGAGAGGGGTGGGTGGGGATGGGAGAGGGGTGGGTGCGGGAGGGAGAGGGTGGGTAGGGAGGAGAGTGTGGGAACGGGAGAGGGGTGGGTGCGGGAGGGAGATAGGGCCAGGTTTAAGTTTATTATTGTCACATCTATCGAGGTACAGTGAAAAGCTTTGTTTTGCATTCTATCCAATCACAATAGACAATAGGTGCAGGAGTAGGCCATTCGGCCCTTCGAGCCAGCACCGCCATTCACTGTGATCACGGCTGATCATCCACAATCAGTACCCCGTTCCTCCCTTCTCCCCATATCCGCTATCTTTAAGAGCCCTATCTAACTCTCTCTTGAAAGCATCCAGAGAATTGGTCTCCACTGCCTTCTGAGACAGAGGATTCCACAGATTCACAACTCTCTGTGTGAAAAGGTGTCCCCTCATCTCTGTTCTAAATGGCTTACCCCTTATTCTTAAACTGTGGCCCTGTTACTGGACTCCCTAAACATAGGGAACATGTTTCCTGCCTCTAGCGTGTCCAATCCCTAAATAATCTTATATGTTTCAATAAGATATCCTCTCATCCTTCTATATTCCAGCGTATACAAGCCCAGCCATCCATTCTATCAACATAAGACAGTCTCGCCATCGCAGGGCCCTGTACAACAGCAGAAGGACCTCTTTGCTCCTATACTCAACTCCTCTTGTTATGAAGGCCAACATGCCATTCGCATTCTTCACTGCCTGCTGTACCTACATGCTTACTTCAGTGACTGATGAACAAGGAAATCCAGATCTCGTTGTACTTCCCCTTTTCCTAACTTGACACCATTTAGATAATAATCTGCCTTCCTGTTCTTGCTACCAAAGTTGATAACCTCACATTTATCCACATTAAACAGCATCTGCCATGTATCTGCCCACTCACCCAACCTGTCCAAGTCACACTGCATCCTCATAGCATCCTCCTCACAGTTCACACTGCCACCCAGCTTTGTGTCATCTGTAAATTTGCTAATTTTACTTTTAATCCCTTCATTTAAATCATTAATGTATATTGTAAATAGCTGCGGTCCCAGCACCGAGCCTTGCGGTACCCCACTAGTCACTGCCTGCCATTCTGAAAGGGACCCGTTAATCCCTACTCTTTGTTTCCCGTCTGCCAACCAATTTCTATCCATGTCAGTACCCTACCCCCAATACCATGTGCTCTAATTTTGCCCACTATTCTATGTGGGACCTTATCAAAGGCTTTCAAAAACTTGGCGTGATATTTGACTCGGCACTGAAATTTGACAAACAAGTCAATGCCGTGGTAAAAGCTAGCTTCTTTCAGCTTGACGATAGCTAAAATAAAACAATTCTCCAGTTTAATGACCCCGAAAAGAATATCCACACATTCATCTGCTCCCACCTAGATTACTGCAACTCCCTTTACACTGACATCAGCCAATCTTCCCTGTCCCGCCTGCAACTGGTCCAAAACGCCGCAGCGAGACTCCTGCGGGCACCCGAAAAAGGGACCACATCACCCCGATCCTGGCCTCTCTCCACTGGCTCCCTAAACTTCAAGATCCCCCTCCATGTCTACAAAGCCCTCAATGCCCCAACCTACATTAAAAGTCTTCTCACCCCACACCACCTCCAGGCCCTCCCCTGATCGGCCGACTTGGGGTTGCTGAATATCCCACGGTCTGGCATAAGCTCATGGGCGACCGCGCCTTTGCGGTTGCAGCCTCTAGACTGTGGAACAGCATCCCCTTTCCCATCGACTCCTTTAAGTCTAGACTAAAAACTTATCTATACTCCACAGCCTTTCCTGACGTCCTCTGAGCGAGTGGCTATATGTATGTAGTTTGTTTTGTTATACTATTCTTATACCAATGTAAAGCACTTTGGCCAACGAGAGTTGTTTTTTTAAATGTGCTATATAAATAAATGTGACTTGACTTGACTTTCTGAAAGTCCAGGTACACTACATCCACTGGCTCTCCCTTGTCCATTTCCCTAGATACATCCTCAAAAAATTCCAGAAGATTAGTCAAGCGTGATTCCCCTTCGTAAATCCATGCTGACTCGGACCGATCTGTTACTGCTATCCAAATGTGCGGCTATTTAATCTTTTATAATTGACTCCAGCATCTTCCCCAGCACCAATGTCAGGCTAACTGGTCTATAATTCCCTGGTTCTCTCTCCCGCCTTTCTTAAAAAGTGGGATAACATTTGCTACCCTCCAATCCACAGGAACTGATTCTGATCTACAGAACATTGGAAAATGATCACCAATGCGTCCACAATTTCTAGAGTCAGTTTGTTAAGTAACCCTGGGATGCAGACCATCAGGCCCTGGAGATTTATCAGTCTTCAATCCCATCAGTCTATTCAACACCATTTCCTGCCTAATGTGGATTTCCTTTCAGTTCCCCCTCTCCTCTGTCACCCCAGTTCCTCTGGCCACCACTATATCAGGAAGATTGTGTGTATCCTCCTTAGTGAAGACGGATCCAAACTACCTGTTCAACTCATCTGCCATTTACTTGTTCCCCATAATAAATTCATATATTTCTGTCTTCATGGGGCCCACATTTGTCTTAACTAATATTTTCCTCTTCACATACCTAAAGAAGCTTTCACTATCCTGCTTTATATTCTTGGCCAGCTTACCTTATTTCCTCTTCTTTTCTCCCCGTATTGTCTTTTTAGTTATCTTCTGTTGCTCTTTAAAAGTTTCCCAATCCTCTGGCTTCCCGCTCCTCTTTGCTATGTTATACTTCTTCTCTTTTATTTTTATACTGTCCCTGACTTCCCTTGTCAGCCACGGTCGCCCTTTACTCCCCTTGGAATCTGTCTTCCTCTTTGGAATGATCCTGCACCTTCTGTATTATTCCCAGAAATACCTGCCATTGTTGTCCCACTGTCATCCCTCCTAGGGTATCTTTCACGTCAACTTTGGCCAGCTCCTCCCTCATGCCTCCATAGTCCCCTTTATTCAACTGTAATACTGACATTTCCGATTTTTCTTTCTCCCTCTCAAATTGTAGATTAAAACATCATATTATGGTCACTACCTCCTAATGGCTCCTTTACCTTGAGTTCCCTTCTCAAATCCGGTTCATTACACAACACTAAATCCAGAATTGCCTTAAAAAAATGTTTTAAAGATGGCGCCTACCAGCGGCGACATTTTGCCAGCAGCCCAACAGAAGAGGATAATTTACAGCTACAATCAACTTACCTGGATCAGAAAAACGGCAGAAATCGGTGCCGTAACGGACAAGCTGCTAGTGCATCTGAAGGCACTAGCGATTTCGCGATCTCCAGGGAACGCTTCCGACTGCAAGCGTTCCCTGGATCGCTGGAGAGAACTCGACCCGACTGGGAATCACAGGTACTGTACCTGGAAACACCGGGTAGACCTCCGGAGCCGACGAGCAGGACCTTCCTGGAGCAATGGAGCTGGAGCTGCCGTCTGGGAGGGAATCCCCAATCGGAACGGAGCTGGTGCTGCCGTCTGCAAGGGAATCCCCGTTCCAGCGCAGGTCCGCAGAAACAGCAGGTACAGTAAACACAGTACCTGGAAACAAAGGGGAAGCCTCCATTGTGTCCTGAAACGTGGCCGGCGGGCAGGACTTCAGGTCAGACTGAAGCGCAGGGGACTTCGGCCCCCTCTCCCTACTATCCTACTGGGCAACGTACAGTCCCTTGAAAATAAAGTGGAGGACTTAAGGGCAAGACTGCTTTATCAAAGGGAGCTGAGGGATTGCTCTGTGTTCTGTTTCACAGAGACATGGCTCACCCCCAGCTCCCCAGACTCAGCAGTCCAGCCTGAAGGGTTCTCCATCCACCGTATGGACCGTACACTGGCATCTGGGAAAGGGAGAGGAGGGGGCGTCTGCCTCATGGTCAACTCTGCGTGGTGCTCAGACGTGGCAGTCCTGTCCAACTCCTGCTCTCCACACCTCGAACATCTGGCGGTGAAGTGCCGTCCCTTCTACCTCCCAAGGGCATTCACCTCCATCATCATGACCGCGGTCTACATCCCACCCCAGGCAGACGTCCGTCTGGCACTGGAGGAGCTGCACGCCGTGGTCAACAAACACCAGACGTCTTACCCCGAGGCATTCACCACCATAGCCGGGGACTTCAATAAGGCAAACCTAAAGAAATCACTCCCTAACTTCCACCAACATGTCTCCTGCTGCACCAGAGGACCAAACACCCTCGACCATTGCTACACGACCATCAAGAATGCCTATCGTTCTATCCCTCGCCCTCACTTCGGTAAATCCGACCAGACCGCAGTGCTGCTTCTTCCTGCCTACAGGCAGCAATTAAAGAGCGCACCCCCAGAGGTGAGGACAGTACAGAGCTGGTCGGGGGGGGGGGGGCAGAGGAACAACTCCAGGACTGTTTGGAGTCTGTAGACTGGGCAATGTTCAAGGACTCGGCAACGGACCTGAACGAATACGCCACAGTCGTTACAGACTTCATTAAGAAGTGTGTGGAGGACTGCATCCCCACCAAAACCTTCCGAGCGTTTCCCAATCAGAAACCTTGGATGAACTTTGAGATCCGCACTCTTCTGAAGTCCAGACACCGGGCATTCATGTCTGATGATACAGTGGCCTACAAGAAGTCCAGATACGACCTTGGTAAAGGCCATCAAAAAGGCCAAAAGGGACTTCTGCTCCAAACTGGAGGAAGAGACAGATGTTCGGCGGCTTGAATGCAATTACCTCTTACAAGGCGAAATCAGGAGGCAGCTCGAATGTCGGCGAAACATCACTCCCTGATGAGCTCAATGCGTTTTACGCACGCGTTGATAGGGAGAACACCGATGTGCCTTCCCGAGCCCCCATTCGCTGTGATGGTATATCAGTCACAGTCACAGAGGTCGACGTCAGAGGTGAACCCTCGAAAAGCGCCTGGACCTGATGGTATACCTGGTCGTGTTCTAAAAACCTGTGCGGACCAACTGGCTGGAGTTTTTACGGACATTTTCAACCTCTCACTTCTGAGGTCTGAGGTTCCCACCTGCTTCAAAAGGGCATCAATTATACCGGTGCCCAAGAAGAGTAAGGTGACGTGCCTCAATGACTATCGACCTGTGGCACTAACGCCTGTGGTGATGAAGTGCTTTGAGAGGTTGATCATGACGCAGATCAACTCCTACCTCGACAAAAACCTGGACCCACTGCAGTTTGCTTACCGCCACAACAGATCAACGGTGGATGCGATCTCGCTGGCCCTCCACTCCGCTCTGGACCACTTGGACAACAAAAACTCATATGTCAGGCTGTTATTCATCGATTACAGCTCGGCATTTAACACAATCATCCCCTCCAAGCTGGTTACCAAACTCGCAGAACTGGGTCTCTGCGCATCCCTCTGCAATTGGATCCTCGACTTCCTCACTCTCAGACCACAGTCTGTTCGTATTGGTGGAAATGTGTCAGACTCAATAACAATCAGCACGGGAGCACACGGGAGCGTGCTCAGCCCCCTGCTGTACTCACTCTATACTCATGACTGCGTAGCCGGACATGGTGCGAACTCCATCATCAAGTTCGCTGACGACACCACTGTTGTGGGACATATCACTGATGGGGATGAGTCAGAGTATAGAAGAGAGATCGAGCAACTGTCCATATGGTGCCAGCACAATAACCTGGCCCTCAACACCAGCAAAACGAAGGAACTGATTGTGGACTTTGGAAGGAGTAGGATGGGGACCCACAGTCCCGTTTATATCAACGGGTCGATGGTTGAAAGGGTCAAGAGCTTCAAATTCCTTGGCATGCATATTTCCGAAGATCTCTCCTGGTCCCAAAACACTGATGCAATTATAAAGCGAGCACATCAGCGCCTCTACTTCCTGAGAAGATTACGGAGAGTCGGTTTGTCAAGGAGGACTCTCTCTAACTTCTACAGGTGCACAGTAGAGAGCATGATGACCGGTTGCACCATGGCTTGGTTCGGCAACTTGAGCGCCCTGGAGAGGAAAAGACTACAAAAAGTAGTAAACACTGCCCAGTCCATCATCGGCTCTGACCTCCCTTCCATCGAGGGGATCTATCACAGTCGCTGCCTCAAAAAGGCTGGCAGCATCATCAAGGACCCACACCATCCTGGCCACACACTCATCTCCCTACTACCTTCAGGTAGAAGGTACAGGAGCCTGAAGACTGCAACGACCAGGTTCAGGAATAGCTACTTCCCCACAGCCATCAGGCTATTGAACTCAACTCAAACAAAAATGTGAACTTTAATAGCCTATTGCACTTGATATGCTTATTTATGTGTGTATATATATATTCAATAGTATATGGTCACACTGATCTGTTCTGTATTCATTTATGCCTACAATATTCCGTTGTACTGAAGCAAAGCAAGAATTTCATTGTCCAATCTGGGACACATGACAATAAACTCTCTTGAATCTTAACTCCCGGGTAGGCTCCAGTATAAGCTGCTCTCAGAATCCATCTCGAGGCATTCTACAAACTCCCTTTCTTGGGGTCCAGTCCCAACCTGATTTTCCCAGTCTACCTGCACGTTGAAATTTCCCATAACCACCATAGCGTTACCTTTACAACATGCTAATTTAAACTTTTGATTCAACTTGCACCCTATATCCTACTGTTTGGGGGCCTGTAGATAACTCCCATTAGGGTCTTTTTACCCTTACAATTCCTCAGTTCTATCCATACTGACTCCACCTCCTATGTCACCCTTCGCAAGGGACTGAATTTCATTCCTTCCCAGCAGAACTACTCTGCCCACCTGTCTGTCTTCGATAGAACGTATACCCCTGAATATTCCATTCCTGGTCCTCTTGCAGCCATGTCTCTGTAATTCATCATACTTGCCAATTTCTAACTGAGCCTCAAGCTCGTCCACTTTATTTCTTATACTTCGCGCATTCATATACAACACTTTAACTTTGGTTTTCACCTCCCCTCTCACACTATTGGCCCTGACCTTACTCTCTTATCACTTCTCGAACTTTCCTTCCCATTAATTCGGGAGTCTTTTGTAACTTTTCCTGTACTCACTTCCCTTTAACTCCATCTTTATACTCCCAATTTGTCAACCCCCCCCCCCCCCCCACTATTTAGTTTAAACCCACACGTGTAGCACTAGCTGCTAACCTGCCTGCCAGAACAGGTTTGCTAGTGCTACACATGTGGGTTTAAACTAAATAGATAATACTGTACATAAATACAATTGTAGACACAAAAAGCTGGAGTAACTCAGTGGGACAGGCAGCATCTCTGGAGAGAAGGAAGAGAAGGAAGAGAATTCCTTCTCTCCAGAGATGCTGCCTGCCTCGCTGAGATACTCCAGCTTTTTACGTCAATCTTCAGTTTAAACCAGCATCTGCAGTTCCTTCCTACACATAAATACGTCAAACTCCAGTACAATAGGGACTTTGGCTTGGCTTATACTCGCTAGAATTTAGGAGATTGAGAGGGGATCTTATAGAAACGTACAAAATTCTTATGGGGTTGGACAGGCTAGATGCAGGAAGATTGTTCCCGATGTTGGGGAAGTCCAGGACAAGGGGTCACAGCTTAAGGATAAGGGGGAAATCCTTTAAGACTGAGATGAGGAAAAACTGTTTCACACAGAGAGTGGTGAATCTCTGGAACTCTCTGCCACAGAGGGTAGTTGAGGCCAGTTCATTGGCTATATTTAAGAGAGAGTTAGATGTGGCCCTTGTGGCTAAGGGGATCAGGGGGTATGGAGAGAAGGCAGGTACGGGATACTGAGTTGGATGATCAGCCATGATCATATTGAATGGCGGTGCAGGCTCGAAGGGCCGAATGGCCTACTCCTGCACCTATTTTCTATGTATCTATGTATCTTTGTACATTCTCCATGTGACCATGTGGGTTTTCTCCGGGCGCTCCGGTTTCTTCCCACATCCCAAAGACGTGCAGGTTTGTAGGTTATTTGGCTTTGGTAAAAATGGTAAATTGTCGCTACTCCCTTGTGTGTAGGATAGTGTAATTGTGTACGGATCACTAGTTGACATGTTCCCCTGCTGAATAACTAAACAACACTAAAGTAAATGAAGTCAACTAAACTAAACTGAACCACACAGACGTGAACTGCAGGTAACTAAGCTGGAGTAAACTGGATGAGGTGCTGGTGTTATGGGGACACCAGCTGTAACTGTCTCTGTGTGTACAGGTGATCTTCCACCCAGAGTTCCTGTCCTCCACTAGCCCGCTGTTGCCGCTCGACTACGAGGAGTTTGTGCGCGGCTGTCACCTGGGAATCTTCCCCTCCTACTA
Organism: Malacoraja senta; assembly: GCA_038087875.1. NCBI lineage: Eukaryota > Metazoa > Chordata > Chondrichthyes > Rajiformes > Rajidae > Malacoraja > Malacoraja senta. Next base: position 52,314 of record JAXLNO010001870.1, on the reverse strand, counting down.
CGAGCCCTGGGGTTACACGCCAGGTGAGTGTGGATGCACATACCTAGAGACATGTTACACATCAGGTGAGTGGGGATCGACACACATTTAGGCGTGTTACACGCCAGGTGAGTGTGGACGCACACGTGTAGCGTTACACACCACGTGAGTGGGAATCACACGTGTAGGCGGGTTACCCGCCAAGGTGAGTGGGCTACATGCGTGTGGCATTACACACCAGCAGAGCGGGGATACACACACGTGCAGGCGTGTTACACGCTAGATGATTGCGGATACACATTTGTAGACTTGTTACGCGCTGGGTGAGTGGGGACACACACACACGTACAGGCGCGTTACTCGCCAGGTGAATGGGGACACACACAGGTGCTGGCGTGGGACTGGGGGAGAGGGGGGTAGGTGAGGAGTGTGAGGATGAGGGGGTGCTGGTGCCACGGGGGGGGGTTCACGGGGAGGACGGGCACTGCAAGGGTCCTGCCAATCTCACATCTGTCCAACGTTCCTAAGTTCTAGGAGCAGAATGAGGCCATTCGGCGCATCAAGTCTACTCCACCATTCAATCATGGCTGATCTATCTCTCCCTCTCAACCACCATTCAATCATGGCTGATCTATCTCTCCCTCTCAACCCCATTGTCCTGGCTTCTCATAAACCCCAACACCCGTACTGATGTAACTTAGAGCATAGAACGTAGAACAGTACAGTTCAGGAACAGGCCCTTTGGCCCACAATATCTGTGGTGACTGTGATACCAGCACATACTCCATATCCCTCCATTCACTGCATATCCTGTGCCTATCCAAAAGCCTCTTAAATGCTACTTTGATATCTGACTCCACCACCCCTGGCAGCATGTTCCAGGCACCTGTCACCCTCTATGTAAAAACAAAGCCTGCCCTGCACATCTCCCTTCAATGTTACCCTTCTCACCTTAAAACTGTGCCCTCTAGTATTTGGTATTTGTATCCTGGGCACGGGGTCCTGGATGTCTACCCTATCTCCATCATTGGGCAGCACGGTGACACAGCGGTAGAGTTGCTGCCTCACAGCACCAGAGACCCGGTTTTGATCCTGACCACGGGTGCTGTCTGTACGGAGTTTGTACGTTCGCCCCATGGGTTTTCTCCGGGTGCTCCGGTTTCCTCCCGCGCTCCAAAGACGTACAGGTTTGTAGGTTAGTTGGCTTGGTATAAATGTAAATTGTCCTTAGTGTGTGTAGTGTTAGTGTGCGTGGATTGCTGGTCGATGCGGACTCAGTGGGCTGAAGGGCCTGTTTCCGCGCTGTATCTCTAGACTAAACTAAATGCAGGCAGCATTGTGGTAAACCTCCTCTATTTCACCACAGACGGCATCTACCATCACGGATCCCCACCATCCAGGCCATGCCCTCTTCTCACTGCGACCATCGGGCTGGAGGGACAGAAGCTTGAAGTCCCACACCACCAGGTTCAGGAACAGCTACTTACCTCATTCGGCTTGCTTCAAGCTTAGAGCTTGAATCAATCTGCAATGATGTGGAGGCTTTGGAGAGGTCACAGAAGAGGTTTCTCAGAATGCCTCCTGGATTAGAGGGTTTCAGTTACAGATAGGGTCATAGAGAGATACAGTGTTGAAACAGGCACCATCAGCCCAACTTGCCCACACCGGCCAACATGTCCCAGCTACACTAATCCCACCTGCCCACGTTGGGTCCATATCCCTACAAACCTGTCCTAACTATGTACCTGTCTAACTGTTTCTTAAATGTTGGGATAGTCCCCGCCTTAACTACCTCCTCTGGCAGCTTGTTCCATACACCCACCACCCTTTGTGTGAAAAAGTTACCCCTCAAATTCCTATTAAATCCTTACCCCCTCACCTTCAAAGGTTGGATAGACTTGGATAGAGTTTAGATCGGCTTGGATAGTTTTCTCTGGAATGCTGGAGATTGAGGGGAGACCTGATAGAAATATATAAAATAATGACGGGCATAGATGCGGTAGACAGTCAGAACCTCACGCCCAGAAAAGTGAGGCTTTTAGATCGGCACATGGATATGCATGGATGGGGATATGGAACATGTGCAGGCACAGGAGATAATAATAATAATATCTTTTATTGTCATTGCACATAAGTGCAATTGCACATAGTTGAATCTTGTATGTTAAACGCAAACATCATGGCCATACGGCTTGTTCCTTTGCTGTATAGTTTTATGTTCTAATCTCATTGCTGGTGCAGCTGTTTGTCTGCCTATGCACCTTGTCCGCTCTTAGACTCTGAAGTGGCAGTTTTTATCTTGACTTCCACACAGCTCAGCTCTTATTTAGTATAGTTTAGTTATGGCAATGGCAGGCAGTGACTAGTGGGGTACCGCAAGGCTCAGTGCTGGGACCCCAGCTATTTACAATTTATATCAATGATCTGGACGAGGGAATTGAAAGCAACATCTCCAAGTTTGCGGATGACACTAAGCTGGGGGGCAGTGTTAGCTGTGAGGAGGATGCTAGGAGACTGCAAGGTGACTTGGATAGGCTGGGTGAGTGGGCAAATGTTTGGCAGATGCAGTATAATGTGGATAAATGTGAGGTTATCCACTTTGGTGGCAAAAACGGGAAGGCAGACTATTATCTAAATGGTGGCCGATTAGGAAATGGGGAGGTGCAGCGAGACCTGGGTGTCATGGTACACCAGTCATTGAAAGTAGGCATGCAGGTGCAGCAGGCAGTGAAGAAAGCGAATGGTATGTTGGCCTTAGCAAGAGGATTTAAGTATAGGAGCAGGGAGGTTCTACTGCAGTTGTACAGGGTCTTGGTGAGACCACACCTGGAGTATTGCGTACAGTTTTGGTCTCCAAATCTGAGGAAGGACATTATAGCCATAGAGGGAGTGCAGAGAAGGTTCACCAGACTGATTCCTGGGATGTCAGGACTTTCATATGAAGAAAGACTGGATAGACTTGGCTTATACTCGCTAGAATTTAGGAGATTGAGAGGGGATCTTATAGAAACGTACAAAATTCTTATGGGGTTGGACAGGCTAGATGCAGGAAGATTGTTCCCGATGTTGGGGAAGTCCAGGACAAGGGGTCACAGCTTAAGGATAAGGGGGAAATCCTTTAAGACCGAGATGAGGAAAAACTTTTTCACACAGAGAGTGGTGAATCTCTGGAACTCTCTGCCACAGAGGGTAGTTGAGGCCAGTTCATTGGCTATATTTAAGAGGGAGTTAGATGTGGCCCTTGTGGCTAAAGGGATCAGGGGGTATGGAGAGAAGGCAGGTACGGGATACTGAGTTGGATGATCAGCCATGATCATATTGAATGGCGGTGCAGACTCGATGGGCCGAATGGCCTACTCCTGCACCTATTTTCTATGTATCTATGTTAGGTTTAGAGATACAGCGTGGAAACAGGCCCTTCGGCCCACCGAGTCCACACTGACCAGCGATCCCTGCACATTAACACTATTCTACACACACTAGGGACAATTTACACAAACACCAAGCCAATTAACCTACATACCTGTACGTCTTTGGAGTGTGGGAGGAAACGGAAGATCTCGGAGGAAACCTATGCGGTCACGGGGAGAAGGTACAAACTCCGTACAGACAGTGCCCGTAGTCAGGATGGAACGTGGTCTCCGGTGCTGCGTGCTGTAAGGCAGCGACTCTACCGCTGCGCCACTGTGGTTGCTCATTTACTTGGGCAACAATCCTAAATCTAAACCTCCGTCTTCCAATTCCTCCTCAACCTTTCGTTGGTAGGGATACACCTTCATCCCAATCTAATCAAACCTCTTGGCACTGCTTCGAAGCCAGGTATATTTTTAAGTAGAGGCTGCAACTACACACAGTATTCCAGGTGTGACCTCATCAATGGCCCATGTACTTGGAAGGCTAAACCTACCTGATCTCCCGGTTGCCAAACACTTTAACTCTCCCCCTCCCATTCCCACACTGACCTTTCTGTCCTGGGCCTCCTCCACTATCAGAGTAAATTGGAGGAACAGCACCTCATATTTTCTCCATTTTCCTTGATCTATATCCTCTTTGATCTTGTTTTCACACCTTACCCTTCCATATCTCTGTGTCTCCTTCTCCCGCTGATTCTCAATCTGAAGAAGGGTCTCGACCGAAACGTCACCTATTCCTTCTCTCCAGCAA